>VDFB02034772.1:26235-56760 GCA_007258455.2 Sequoia sempervirens
ACAATGAGAATTTCAATACTAGCTCAACTAAGCTTGATGAACTGCTTCAAATTCAAAAGATTGGAAGTGACAAGCGAGGTCTTGGATATGAGAAAGGAGAAAGTTTTGGATCTATACAAAGGAATTTCAAGCAAGGAAATTAGATGAACAAAGCTGGAATGTATCTGGTAAGACAACCCAATGCTCAAAAGTTCAATGGATATTGCTTTGTTTGCAATAAATTTGGTCATATGGCTGCTCAACATAGAATTAGAATGAATCAAAGTGGTCCATCATTCTCCAGTCAGTGTTTCAATTGCAATAAGTATGGTCATAAGTCAGTTGAATGCAGAAATATGTTAAACAAATGTTTCAATAGAAATGTCAGATGTTATACCTGCAATAGATTTGGTCATATTGCTAACCAGTGAAAATCAAAAGAAAATCAATGGAATAACTGGTTTGTACAAAGAAATATTGTGTGTTATAACTACAACAAATCCAGTCACATTGATATATTTTGTTGGGGTAGGAAGGGTTCGGTAAACCAAAAGAAAAAAATGCAGAAGGATGATAAGGGAAAAGGAAAAGTTACTATGGATGAAATCAAGAAGCAAATGAAGAATACATGGGTGAAGAAGATTAATTCTAATGCAAGAAATGAGTTAGCACCAGATTCGGGTTCTGGTAATTCCTCTAGGAATTAGGTTATGGCCTCTAGCCTAGGGGGAGTTCTCAAGAAAATCTTTTTAAACCCCTTGTCGGAATGTGGTAGGTAGCAATGATTGCTTTAGTGATGCGCAGATTTTTTGGGATCTTTTATGGAGGAGATCTATGCAAAATTGAAGGTCTATAGAAGAATTTTCTTTCACAGTCTATGAAAACAGGGTATCCGGAAGACCTAGGGAAAAAGCATTTATTGTGATCAAAAGGTTAGGTGCGTCAATGATAAAAAGTCATTTATATCCCTCATTTGTCACATTGCACTTTGAGAAGAAGAAGGTTGGAGAGCTCTGCAAGTGAAATTTGGCGTGATTCAAGTCTGAAGGTGATTCGGCGATCAAACCCTAATCCGGTGAAAAAAAATTTATCTAGAAACTTGTGAATTTGAAATTTCTAGAAATGGCAACTCTGTTGGTTGTTGATATTAAGGAAAGGCCCTGTCTGAAATTCAAATGGAACCCATTCAAATCCATTGAGAAAGAACCATTAGGTGCATTTTCTTTTGTTTTGTATGGTGTTTTGCATATCGAAGATATTAGGGCATATATTCATTCAAATGTTGAAGAGTTAGGAAGCTCCCAGTTGCTAAATTTGTATACCAATCATATTGTGGGAGAATATTTTTGTGTGAAACCTAAATTTAAAACTATGGAGGAGAAGTTCACTCAGATTGTGAAATTTCCTATGTTCAAAGAAAATGAATGGGTTTGGTATATATTGAGTCAAGTGCATGTCGAGTTCATGTGGTTAAGTCAACCTTTTGAGATTACAAAGGAAGCTATAAGGATTTTTACTAGTTTGAATTCATCTGGTGGGTTTCCCACATTGAAAGCTGTGAAGAATCAAACAGTTATAGATGCAACCAGTTTAGTGTTCAACAAGAGAGTTATGACAATTGATGGTATTATTGAACTGGATGTTATATTTCCTTCTATGGTCATTGGGTACAAAATCTATCAATCCAGTCGGGATAACTATGTATCTGGTACAGCAATCTATGCAGCTTATTAGATGGTCAAAGAAAATGTAGAATATGACCTATGTGAGTTACTCTGGAGCTAGTTAATTGAGAATCTTGGCAAAATCAAGAAGGATAAGAAGAATTCTTTCAGGTATGGTAATATTTTGTTTTGTTTATTCTTCTATTTTATGAATGAATCTTTGGGAGTTGGAAAAGTGCATTGGAAAAGTGATAAACTAGTAGTTGTTCAAATTAGAGACATTTTGTATGGTATTGGTGACAACAAAGCTAGAAAAACTACTATTTGGGGTTATTTCAAGAGTTTTCAAAATGAAATGCAAGCCAAGGAAAGGATTCCCACATCTATTGTGGAAAATTACAAGGGAAAATTTTTCTTCATGGTTGATATTGATCAGTGCTTAACAAAAGTTGTAGAACCTAGAACAGTTTGGATAATGCCTATGGGTTATGAGGTTGATGAATACGTTTTCGAGCTATATGCTCAACATTTGTTGAGTAAACCTCAGGATCCAGCAGAAGAAACATTTGGCACCTATTAAGAGAAGGATATGCAAGTGCATGAACAATTGAAGAATCCTATGATAGTTTGAAGGGTGAGAAAGGAAGTTGAAGCTTTTGCAGAAAGAATGGGTATATTAGCTAAAGTTGTAAGGGAAGCCAAGAGGAAAAGAGAACAAGCTGAAGGAGTGTTTGTTAGAACTAAATTTTCTAGTCTGGCAACATCCTCAGCTAGATCTAGATCTACAAGGAGCTTTGCACTCTCATCTGGTCCTACAATGAATTCAAGCCCTATGAAAGATCAAGTCAAGACATCTGAGAAATCAGGAAAGAGGAAGAAGGATAAAAGCACAAGAGTATATGTTGTTGTTTTAGAAGATGAAGAAATTGAATCTAATGAAGAGGTAAGAGAAATCGAGCATAAAGGCTCAAAAGCATCTAAAGTCTCAAAGGACAAGCCCTCCAATGAAGAGAAAGCAAAGAAAAATATGAAAACTAACAAATCAGGAATGTTTGTAGAAGAAGTGGAAAAAGCTTTGATTAAGGATGGTAATCTTAGGCCACTTTGTGAATGGTATGAAACCTTTAATAGTGTTGGTCAAAGAACTCTTGAGGAAGCCACGATAAATTATTTGAATAATTTCAATATGACTCTCATTGAAATAATGTATGAGTTACCTAAAGGTTTGTATGATGTCTTAAAAATGATGAGAGTGAATGCAAGAACTGAAGAAGAGCAAATGAGAGAACGGATACTTGTTGATCTGTGTCCGGTGATGTCAATAGAAGAGATGAAGAAGATTATAAGTGAGGAAAAAATGGATTTTAAGAGCAAGACAAGGGTGAATAAGCTAATGATTGGGAAAATTGAAGAGGTGGAAAAAGACACTAAGAAAATCCTTAAGGAAATTCTATTAAAGAATAGATACAATGTTGTTTCTGAAGAAGTGCATAGTGAAGATGTTCCATTTGGTCTAGAAGTTGAAGAAGGAAAAGAAGATACAATTGAGGATAATCTAAATCCTCTTGGCATGCAAGATGTTGAAATTCCTAAGGAGACTGAAGCTCCTAAAGAGATGTTAGGTGAAGAAGTAGAGATTCCTAAAGCAAAGGAAGAATTAGTGACTGAACAGAAGAAGGCTAAAGCAAAGGAAATTCATGTGGAAGCAAGAGACACTGCTAAGGCAATAAAGGAGTTTTTGGAGGAGAAATGGGGGAGTTTGATCCTGAATTGATTAAAGGTCCTATCAACTTGGCCACTCTATCTCCCATTGAGAAACTAAAGGTAGCATCATTTTATCAAGCCAAGGCAAGGGAAGAAATATTGAAATCTCATATTGAAGACAGTGAGTTGTTGAGTCTTGCATCTGGTATCCTTGAGAAGATCATGCCTACATATGTTAAGGATTCATCTGATTCTCCATCTAGTCAGCTAAAGAAACTTGTTAATTTTGTAAGCACTCACTTTGAGTCCCTTGAGAAGTCAGCTATGGATAAGGTTCAGAAGGAATTTGATGCTAATAGGTTCGATAGATTAAAGGAGATGATTGCTAATGATAAATCTTTGTTAGCTACCTATGTAAAGAGCATTCAAGGTGCTTTGCCGAAAGGTGGAAATATTTACAAGTCATGTTGATGCAAGATAATATATCAACAACAACAATTCATCTAGGGTACTTCAGACCCAAACTCAAACTGAGAAGATCCATTAGCAAATCACCAAAAATCCACTTATTCATTTCACCAAAATCCATCAAATTCATTTTGAACCACAAGACTACCAATAAGCCAAATCACCACATCAATATTATTGGCCTTTATCAGACTCAAATCTATCTTAACTAGCATAAAAATGACTGAACCAAATCAAATTCACCATTAGAAATTGAGAACCAATCACATCTTTCACTATGCTTTTATGAGAGTAGCAAATAAGGTATTTTTGACATAACTTTCAGATAACAACTCCAACTCCCGACCTAAAACCTATTTTGGATACCCATTTTTTCCTTCTATAACATATATTACATTTAGGTGGGGTTACTTTGGAACATATCCCTCAAAAACTTGAGGCTACGTTGTCCTAGAGGTCTAATTCTGCAAACCTATCTTCAATAAAATGACCATAAAACACTCAAAACTCAAAGAAATTCAATGAGACAAAGAGAAAAATGAAGTAGACTCAAAGGTACATCAATTCCAATTAATTTTCCATGAAAATAAGTCTGTACAAATCCATACAACAACCTGCAAACACATTTTACAGTCTGAAATACAAAAAATGCAAAGTTTTAAGCATGCACGAGGGTTTCTAATTGATTTTCTTCTTATTCAAATTTCCCCTCTATTTTGAAATGAATAACCATGCCTTTTTAAATTATTTTCACCTTCTTCCATCGAATAAAACTACCTACAATTGCCAATGACCTTTGGTATTCCCTTCTTTTCTTTTTTTTTGCCTTTTCTTACAATTTTGACAACAAATAACAATCTTTTTACCACCAAAGAAAACTCTTTTAACTTTACCACCTAGAGACCTATTATGGACTTCCATACATTTGAAATAACCTTTGCATGACCTTTTACATGAATTTACAAATAAACATTCAATTTTGACAAATTTTCCTATGAGAGGCAACTAGTGAACTAGGTGCTCCTACACCATACAACCAACCAACAAAAATTTCCAAGTCCCTTGGAAACATGTTGCTTCATTTCATTCTACCTCTCAACTGGTCTTGAACTACTCCTTGTCTCTTGAATCTTTTTCTTCTACCTCTCAGGTTCACAATCATCTTCCAAAACGAAACGAGACTACCCTTTTACCACTCTCATCCTTGACCTTCTCTGAGAAAAATTCTTTTCATCTTCTCAACTACTCCCATCAATGGAGTATCCTTCAACATTGCTACAACCTTAAGTGTTTTCTCAGACAACTATACATCTCTCTTCAACTTGCAAACACAAACTCAAACACCAACTCAGCAAACCATCCATCTTACCCAACAACAGATCCTGGAAGATGCCTCACTCTCTTTTTCCTTGCACCTTCTACCCAACTTAATCTCCATTGGAGGATGGTAACCATAGACCTCAGCTTGTCTTCCAACACACAACTTCTCATAATTCTTCCTCTCTGCAGCTTAGATGGATCAAGCACCTACAACCAATCACAACTCAACAACAACAACTTAACCAATTATCAGAATTAGCTAGCCCTGATACCAATTTGATGCAAGAGAATCTATCAACAACAAAAATTCATCTAGGGTACTTCAGACCCAAACTCAAACTGAGAAGATCCATTAGCAAATCACCAAAAATTCACTTATTCATTTCACCAAAATCCATCAAATTCATTTTGAACCATAAGACTACCAATAAGCCAAATCCTCACTTCAATATTCCTAGCCTTTATCAAACTCAAATCTATCTTAACCAGCATCAAAATGACCGAACCAATCACTTCTTTCACTATGCTTTTATGAGAGCAGCAAATAAGGTATTTTTGACATAAATTTCAGATAACAACTCCAACCTATGACATAAAATGTGTTTTAGATACCCATTTGGCCCTTATATAACATATATTACATGCAACTATGGTTACTTTGGAACATATCCCTCAAAAACTTGATGCTACGTTGTCCCAAAGGTCTAATTCTGCAAACCTATCTTCAATAAATTGACCATAAAACACTCAAAACTCAACAAAATTCAATGAGACAAAAATAAAAAATGAATTAGACTCATAGGTTCATCAATCCCAATGACTTTTACATGAAAATAAGTCTGTAAAAATCCGTACAGCAACCTGCAAACACATTTTACCAATCTAAAATACAGAAAATGCAAAGTTTTAAGCATGCACGGGGGTTTCTAAATGATTTTCTTCTTAGTCAAATTTCTCCTCTATTTTGAAATGAATAACCATGCCTTTTTAAAGTATTTTCACCTTCTTCCATCGAATAAAAGTACCTACAACTGCCAATGACCTTTGGTATTCCCTATTTTTTTGGTTTTTTGCCTTTTCTTATAATTTTGACAACAAATAATAATCTTTTTACCACCAAAGAAAAAAAAATTAACTTTACCACCTAGAGACCTATTAGGGACTTCCATACATTTGAAATAACCTTTGCATGACCTTTTACATGAATTTACAAATAAACATTCAATTTTGACAAATTTTCCTATGAGAGGCAACTAGTGAACTAGTTGCTCCTACACCACATGTTTATCATTGTCTAAGTTCACTTAGGACACTGAGAAGAAAATAAAGGAATATGAGAAACAATTAGTAGATATTTCTCAAGCCTTTGATCCTCTAACTATTTTTGTGAATGGGCAAGAAGGTCAAGTTATATCCCTGCTTGACAAAGTCAAAAGTTTGAAGCATGAAGAAGGCAGAATTGTTGAAAGAGTATGTGAGCTTAGAGAATTGATTTCTCCTAAGGTGGATACAATGCTTAGTGCATTGAAGGAAGCACAGGATGATATGGATGTCAATGATCTGGTAAATCTTGAGTCAGTAGAGATGCAATCTTACCTATTATGTGGTCACATGACTATTTTGGGGAGTCTCAAAAAGAGTTGGGACACAAGTTTGAGCCTATTGAAGAGTAATTTTGCAGATATATTCAAGTTTATGTAAGTTCTAAAAGCATGTTTGTACATATGTAGTTTGTTCATAGAAATTTTATTTAATTTTTGGTATGCAGATTCCCGTCTTTTCCATTGATGTCAAAGGGGGAGAGTGGGACAGTGAAAAATTCCTTATTCATCTCAGGAGGAGTTGTGTTTTGAAGTTTTGAAGGTTGGCAGTGTATTCATGTTGGTACTGATCCGACACTTAGTCATTTTTCACTAAGTGTTACCATCAATGCCAAAGGGGGAGATTGTTGGTAAGAGACAATACACATGTCATCTAGTGTTGTCATTGATGGCAACCCTAATCAATGATTTGATCTGTACGTCAGTATTTGTTCGTACCAGAAGCCTGATTGAAGCTAAGTGATTAACTGTCAAGTTAGAACAAAGCATCTGACATAATTATGTTCATCGATTCATATGCAATTTTATGTTATCATTTTGAGTTGTGGATCTTAGGGAAGGTTTTTTGATGTATGATCTATGTTATCCTTGAACCTTAGAGCCTCGTATCGATTGGTGTGCAAGTTAGAAGATCCAGTTGATTGATTTTATGTTTAACAGTGCAAGAAGGCTGCTAAGTGAATATAGTGTGTTGTGGATCTTTGAGGAGTAATTTTTTGAAGGTGTTTCATGTTCGAGGATGTTATTTTGGGTCCTCACTATGTTGTGGCCAACTTTGGTTGGTGTGCATTTAAAATTATTTGTGGATTGAGTTGATGGTTTGTAAATATTTTTTGTTTTATTGAAGCCAACATGTGGTTGATTAAATATTTAGTTGCGAATATATTTAAGTGATCATTTATATCATTTGGATGTATCTACGAAGTGTGTTGATGTATGTTGCAAAATTCAAAAGGATTGTAGAGTGATTATGCACAATTTCACTTGTGCATAAATGGATTTTTTATCTGAATTAAAGTAGATAGAGTTGAAGAACATAATCAGACAGAAGGTCAAGAATGAGATTGATGTGCTTAACCGGAACTATAATCAAGCATTAGCAGATGCTACTCTCTCTGTTCAAATCTTCTGGATGTAATCCAAATCTTTGTAAGATAGTGAGTCTTCTTTTGTACCTAAGTAGTGAGCTCTAGGCAATGCGCCTGAATGCATGTGCATTCCCCTTTTGTAAACACCTATTTTGAGTATACTCATCGTATTGTGGATTAATCTCCACCGTGGTTTTTCCCCTAACATGGTTTCCATGTAAAAATCCTTGTGTTATGGTGTTGTGGTTGATTGCCTTGTGTTGTTGCATCTTTTTTTTGGTTCAACGCTATAAGTGATTTAAAGATCAAGTTAACAAAGAAATTTTGCAAAACACTGATTCACCCCCCCTCTCAATGTTCCTTGATTCCAATAGGACTATATGGTGTATGAAATTTAGTATTATGCATCAATATAAGCAATCAAGAATTGAAAAAACTACTTAATTTGCAAGGAAATGGTCATACACATGGACTACAAAATTTTACAATAATTTCAAGCTCAAATTAAGTTGCAACAAGAACATCATTATAAATGAATTTATTTTCTATAGTAATTTCATTTACAATAAAAACAAGGAAAATACAATTTTATACATGAAACCTATATTAAAACCCATATCAACTCTTAATACAATCACACAATTGGAGCCATTTGTTTGAGAAGCTTGAGAAAAAGAGCATGACAAAAACATATTTTGGGGAGAAGTAAAAATGGCTTCAAGAATAATGATCTATAAAAGAATAACATCATCTCTACCTCAAGGAAGAATTACCCTACAAATTGGTAAAGTTGAGTGTAACAAAGGTATATCATCTTCTACTAATGAGGGAAGCATATACCTCCAAAGTAGCAAGCCATACTAGTATTGAAAAAATGGTGAGCCATTTTCAATGGCATGTGTATTGGCATAGAATGCAAATAGAATAAGAAAATTTACTCAAGGATGCAAGTTATGTTGCACTTGTAAATTCATGATGTGAAACAACGACTTATATACACCTTTTTTGTGCCTACTAGACTTTGGGAAGGTGTTTCCATGGGTTTCATCAATGGATCGCCAATTAGAAAACATGTGTATGATTATTCATTTTTTGTTATAGATAGGTTCATAAATATGTGTTTTAACCCCAAGTAAGAAAATAATAAATAGAAAAGAGATCATAAATTTATTCCTTACCAAACTATGGGTACACTATAGGCTATCAAAATCACTTATTTAGATAGGGATATTTTATTTATAAATAAATTTTGGTCCATTGTGTGGGATAAAATGCATACTACATTAAATAAGAGAGCACTAGCTTTTATCTTGAATTATATGGAAATATGATGTTGGTGAATAAGATGTCAATATTGCCAATAGTGGCATGGTTTAATGGTTAAGTTGTTGTGGTGTTGTTCTTGTCATCAAGGTTTAAACCCCACTAGGGTGCAATTGTTGAATGTTTAAATTAGGGATGAGGTCCCCCGTTTGTAACCTCACTGGTTCATAGCTCCAAGTCAAAAGCATTTACCCCTAAATAAAATAAATATGATGTTAGTATTGTTCATAAATGGCTACAACAATAGGATGATGAAGGTTTGGAAAAAATATTTTCCCTATTGTTATCATAGTTTTTGTCTCGTCTCAAAAACTTTATCAACCTATTTAAAATTTGGCTAAGTCTAAAGGTTGTTAGTATTTTGATTTGTTCTTGTAACTCTGTCGGTCTTCGCCATAGTTATTCTAACTTTATTTTAGTTGAAACATCACTTAAAATATTTTTCTACACTAGCATTGGTATTTTTTATTAGATTCATAAATTAATAAGTCTCCTTTTGATTCTAAAGGCCAAGTCATTTCAAATTTTCTCTCAAGTTGTGAAACTTTTGTCAGTCTCCAATGAAGTTTTGTAAACTTATTCTTTTTTTGCCTAAAGATGATGAAGTTTTGAAAGCAATACAAGAAATGTATTTAAAGGCTTTCGGTGTTCAAATACGATTATAGAACCTCTATTGGTATTCAAAAAGGTTATATGACCCTCTTTTTCTGTCGATTAAGTAGTTTTTCTCTTTCAATTTTGAAAAGAGATTATAATGAAGTGATGATGTGACAAGCTACATGCACCAATTAGACAAGGGGAAAATTAATTACCTATCTACTCTTACATTAATTGCAAATGGTTTAAAAAGGAAACGAGCTAACGAGTAGAGTATTTTCCAGCTAAGATGATAGAAAGCAAGAAGAGAAGGAGCGACCTGGTGCAATTGTCAATTCTTGGAGGCCAAATCCATTGACATATTTCTTTCTTTGTTGATTTTAGTAGCTCTTGATTGATTGCATTTCAAATTCAAGGGTCTTCTCAATCAGTGCAAACCTTCCACGCAAGTCACATATAAACCCTAGATTTTTAGTCATCATGAGATACAAATATCAGGGTTTTGACTACATTCCAAGCTTAACCAGTACAATGCCAAAATTGGGGATACTAAACTTGGGTAGAAAAACCTGGATGAATTTTTGGAGAAGGTCAACACACCAAATCCCCCACTTATCACACAGAAGGTAATTGCAAGTGGGCTAATAGAAGTAGTTGCCTTTCCTATTGCAATTCAGTGCCCAAACCTGGTTATGGAATGTATTAGACATTATGATTCCCACATCTATAAAGTTAGAACCCACGACAATAGGTTAGTCGTAAAATTTCAGAGAACCACCTTTGCTTCATGCCTGAGACTTCTAGAAAGGGAAGAATTTTTGGGTTTGTACTTTACTAATTCACAAATTGAGTTCTCTACAAAGAAGGGGTTTTACTCAAACAAAATTTTCAAAAATTGGTTGGTTGCACCTAAAATAGGTAAATCCCAATTACCCTGAGGGTTGCACAAGAACCATTTTATCGATGAGTTATCAAACATCGTTGTGTTGCTACATAGGTTGAGAGGAAATGAAAAAGCACATGATTTTGAAGATTGGATTTATTTCTTTATCCAAATTTTTCTTGCAAGAAAATAGTTTTTGGATTGGGTATAGCTCATCAGTGATCGAATGCATGAATTGTTTGTCTTCTTTGCATTAAATCGGTCTTTTTATATGTCTTCATATTTGATCTCTACCATTACCAATACTAGTCTTTGGTTAGGTTTAAGACCGAGTCTTCTTCCACATGATGAAGTCCCAATTTTCAAGTATCTTGATAAATTGCAATTGAGTAAAAGCTACCTTCATCACAAAAGAATCACTGATACTTTTACCATGAAAGTTATGCAAAAAATATAGGGGAGAATTGATTTGAGGCTCACTCTTGAGCCAATGCAGTTGATTAGCATGTATGGAGGTTATTCCATTTAGTTCTAGAGATTTTCATACATTCACGTTGGGGGTTTCAGTGGTTTTCCTTTAAAACTTCCTAGGTATGCAGAAGATAAGTTTGTGTTTATATAAATTTGTACACCATTGGCTGATGTAAATAAAAGATGTCAAGAACAAAAGAAACTAGTTGTCTAATTTCCTGTAGGTTTTGGTTACTTCATAGGTGCAATCCAATGTCATGTTCTCTTAACATCGAAAGGGACCTGGCTAAATATACCTTGCAATTTTACAATGATCATTTCCCTTTTGATAGTAAGCATTATGTGAGAAACAACTTGCAACTTGACATGGGTTTCTATCACATAACACAGTTGGAAGACTACTAGGAAAATTTTCTCGATGAGTTTGAGGTGAGAAGAAGAAGTTGGATGATATTATCCTTAAGGCAGATAAGAATTTTTTATTTGGGGTTTTATGTTTAGGGCACTGAAGATGATGAATCGGATTTGATTGATCGCATTTTTACTGATCATATAGTTGCTCATCCTATTCCAATCATGAACTAGAGTTTTAAGGAAATTGAAACCATTGCAACAAAAACTAAGCCTATTTTGAAAAGAATAGAAGAGTGGCTTACCAAGAAGAAAATAGAACATCAATGTCCTCAAACCATATCACAGAATACTCAACCCATAAGTGGGAGTAATCAACCTCTCGTAGTCTCAAGAACTTCAAGTTCAACTCCACTTCAGGTATCTTCGGGAGCTCAAGGTGATGGTGATGACGAGCCTCCTAAAAGGATTTTATTAGAAAAAACATGCAAAGAAGATATTCGTGATTTTCCCCAATTAGGTAAAGATAAGGGTATAATTGAAGGAGAAGAGGAGATAGGTAAGATTTCCACTAGTACCTCTTCTTCATCACACAAGTCATCCCCTGTTAGGGAATTGAATGAGCCCCCAACGATTGGACCCACACTACCTTTCTCCAAAAAATAGGTAGATTGTCACCTCTCCTTTAAGGAGGACCTTATTTGATTCTTTTGGTTCTAGAGCTATGACTGTTCCTACAACCTCTACCTGGTTGTAGAATACACTTTCAAAGAAAAGGAAGATAGTTTAGTTAGACCTCCCAGATCAAGACATGGTGAGTCAATAGCTTCAAAGGACTTGGGATAAGCCTAAGAGGCTAAAGACTACATCCAAATTGGTAGAGGATGATAGCACAGGTAATGTTTGTGTAGAAGTTGCTCATCCCACTACACAAAAAGAAGCTAGCCAGGAAACTACAAGCGATTTCGATGTTGCCAAGATAAACTTAGGACCTTCCATAAGAGATACGAATGTACATAATTTCCAGGTGACAACAGCAAGGCTAGTTGAAAGAATTAATAAAGATAATAAAAGTAAGGATGAATTAAAAAACTAGGTCAGATTTCTAATTGAATGCCTAAGATCATTTTTTTATTTTACTCCTCATCCAATATCTCATGTTGAAGTTTCCTTTGATCCAACATCAATAATGAGAAAATAAATAGTAAGCAAGATGAAAATTTATAAGGTTTGTGAGAAAGCTATAGAGGAATGGGGTGGAAACATAATAGACAAAGGTAATTAATTCATCTCAGAAATGTTAAGAGCTCATCAAAAGGCATATGCTCTAAAAAATAGAAATAGAGGAAGATATTGCCTCAGCCAAGAATGAAGAAGGGATATGAACCACATACCTGAATAAGATTAAAGGGATGTCGAACATGGGAATGGAAAAACTAGCAAGTGAACAGATTATCCCTAATGTTGTTGATGGTCATTGTGTGATCTAGAATAATAGTGTGGATTGGAAATTCAAAGTTGTAAGGAAAAGCTTGCATGAATCTAACAAAATGCTAACTGAAAGAAATACATTTATGGAAGAGGTTCACGGGAATCTATCTGCACTAAGTTTACAACCCACCTAAGAGGGAAGTGACAATGAAAATGATATGGAATCCCTAAAGGAGGATCTCAATAAAATTATTGATCAAGTTACCAATTCTCAACCATTCAATGCTAAAATCTTGAGAAAATTCAACAAGGTAGACTCCATCTTATTGCAAACGATTGGATTGGTAGGGATATGATAAGAGAATTGAGGTAGGACGGGACAATCAGATAGCTTGGAAGTTGTGAGTGGGGAATATCACTATTCCCCAGCATAAGGAAATGCCACATGTTGTTAAAGCTTTCAAATCTTTTTGGAAGATACTCATCGCATTAGCGAACCTGGAACCAGCTGATGAAGCACCACTGTCATGACCTTTTAGCTAATTTCTCATTTTTATTATTATTTTAAAGACTTTATTTATTTTTGGCAGTTACTTGAGAAAGAGGTGGTTACTCATCCATTCTTATATATTTTTGTTCTGGAATTCAAAAAAATCCCTTAGATAGTTCTAAAAAGGACCTGTTATTTTATAATTTTAAATATAATAATCTACAATTGGAACCTCTATGTGTCTGTGAGCGTATGGTTTATGGAGATAATATAGAAATATTGAATCTATGTGTTTGAGTTTTCTCTTGTGCCTCTATCATTCCTATGTGATTTATATGGTTGTTTATCTTTGTAACTGGTTTCATTTTTAGATAATATTAGATTAGAGATTGAAAGTTTATAAATATTTCCCTGCTTGTTTGTCTTTGTGATAGTATCGATAGAATTTATTTTTTTGCACCTGGTATTGGAAATATTTTTGGTATCGGGTTTCCTACCTTTACTACTTTCAAGTTAAAAGAAAACAAAGATTTATTTTCTTCATTATTTGAATCATTGAATACCATAAGAGGGAGTTGTACCTCCAAAATTTAGAGTATACTTGTTTCTCTAGGAGAATGGTTATCCATAGCTATTGGAAGACGTCAATGCCTTCCGGGTAGAGAACTAAGGTTATTTAAATATAACCCTCAAGGTGCCCAATCTGTTAACCAACAGATTTTTGGTGACTCCACTAGGGAGATGAACAGAAATTATATTCGAGTTGTGTCAAATATTCCAAAATTCATCTTGGATTCCCAAAGGTTTACCAGAGGGGACAGAAGTAAGGGAATTTTTTATCCTATCTTTGAGTCTTTACAAAAGAATAATTTTCCCTATATTGCCCCTCCTAAAAGGAGAATTAAAGCTAGAAGTAGACCTACTTCTCCAACTAGAGCACCTCAAGATTTTTATACTTTCCATGCTTTGATATTACATGGGACCATTGTTCCTGTGGTCATTAATTTTTAGCATAACATAGCTAATCAACCACTAATTCCATGGGGATACACTATTGGCCCATTAAGCTTGGGTGCCAATTTGAATGATTTATTGAAGGGTTCTTGTAAGAATCTTCTCAAATTCAGGGGTGATGGAAAAATGTCTCTAGAAGAACATATTGATGCCTTCTTCGCTACATGTGGTGTGCTTGGTGTACAACATGAGGATGTAGTAGTTAGATTGTTTGCAAAGCCCTTTGTAGACACTACTATAAAATGGTTCTATCACCTACCACATGGTTGTATTAATAATTGGGCCACTATGAAATAAAAATTTGAAAGAAGATTCAAGAGTGTTGATGATGACCTTACCCTAATAGCGCAAGTAATGCAGATGAAGAAAGAAGTAAGTGAGCCCATGAGAGAATTTGTGGCTAAATTTAATAGACTGATAAACTATATTGATGTTGCAAAATGGCCACCAAAAGAAATGCAAAAAGGTTTCTTTATTAATGCTCAACACCTAGATATTGGACTTCTTTTGAAAAGAGCACTGCCATCCAATTTAGAAGTCGCACAAACCCTAGCCATTGAACTAGAAGATGATTTTATCACTATGGGAAAATGGAAAAGAGAGATGCATTTGAATAAATCACAACCATCTACTTCCTCATATCCTATGATCTAGAGGCTAGCAAATGGTATCATCGCTCTTAAAAGATAATTACCAAAGAATGTTACACCCTATCAATACATAATGAGAAAGGGTAATTTTCAACCTGGTAATAAAACCCTTCCTCTTCCCCCTACTCAAATCCATATAGCTATATCCAAAACCACCATGAAAGAAGTCATCGAGTAAGTTACTAAGGAAGGGAGTTCTTCTAATCCATATAGCAACTCTGAAATTGGGTATCTTGAGTTCGAACTTGATGATGATAGAGGAGAAGATTTCTACATCACTCTGGACAAGGTTACCTATGTTATTACAACTCGAAGTCAACAAAATAATAACTAAAAAGGTACTCAAAATTCTCCAAAAGTTTTTGCTTAGTAGAGATAGTGCTACTTCTAAAGGTGAAAGTACATCACACACACATAAGACAACCATAGAATATCTCTCCAAATCTTCAATTATCTTGTCTGCATGGAAACCTGTAAGGACATTTGATATAGTGGAGTTTTGCAAAAATGCAAAGGTGCAGATATCATAGGCAAAATACTTAAAGATGATGCCTCAGGAGTTGGATAGATTAATTGAGTATGTAACACCAATACATTCTAAAACTCACACGATCTTAGATGAATGAATGGTTAATTATAAATATCCTACAGCTAGCCTAGCCTCTAATAGTAAGACATCAACATCAATCCTTGTAGAGGAGAAACCAAATCGTTTCTATGTCTCTGTGTTTATTAATGGGTTCAGATTAAGCAATTGCATCATTGACTCTGGTGCCTCAGATAATCTCATGCCAGCACAAATTGCATGAGCTTTAGGATTGAATTTAACTAAAACATTTGGAAAATGCAAATCAAGGATACTCAAGTTGCTCTTGCAACTCATCTAAATAAAAGACTCAAACTTACAATCCTGGTAGTAGATATTTCTGCTAGCTACGGTATGCTCCTAAGAAAAAAATTTTGAAAGGATTTGGGAGGAGAAATCCAGTTAGATTGGTCTTATGCTACTATTCCTATTGGAAACAAAAAGTCTCACCTATATCCTGAACCTAAGGCCAAGACCTCAGTACTAAAGTCAAAAGGCGCCCGATCCCAAATATTGTTCGAAGAATCTAAATATGGAAACTACATGTTTTTCTATGATGGTGACAAAGAAACTAATGTTATTGGTCTTAAATCATCTTCTAAACTCTAGACAATGGAATTTGATGGAAGCTATTCAAGCTCTGGATTGGGAGCAGGTGTAGTCCTCATTACTCCATCTGGTGAGAAGTTTCCTTTCTCTTACAAATTAGAATTTGCAAACACCAATAACACAGTAGAGTATGAAGCTTTGTTACTAGGGTTGTCTGAGCCAAGAAATATGGGTATTAAGATGCTTAAAGTCATGGGAGATGTTGAACTCATTGTTAAAAAGGTACGTAAATTTTTCACTATGAAGAATGAAAGGTTAAGACACTATAGAAATAAAGTATGGGATTCCATTAAGTTTTTTGATGTCTTCAATAGAAGCAATGTCCAGATAATTGAATTATAGAGTTGATTCATTAGTGGTGTTCACTTCTTTACTACTTCCTCATCCTAATTTCAAGAATAAGTCTTACAGGATTGAGATGATTTACAGACCTAGAATCCCTAACAATGCTAACCATTGGAAAGTGTTCAAAAAATGATAAACAAATTCATGCTTTTCTGGAAAATGCTGAGATTTTTTCTCAAACCTTTTTTTAAGGAAGCATTAGTGAATGTAAAGAATTTTTCCTAGACAATATACTGGGATTGGAAAATGAATTCACTCAGTTGAAAGGTAATAAAATTCCCAAGGGTTTGGTCTCTTTAAAAGATATTTTTGATTAAAACGATCAATCTATCAAGAAGAAGATGAGTGAATCTATAAATAATTCAGGATAATATGAAGCAGTGAATATTTGTGACGATGAATCTCCAAAGCTATTCTATATTGGGAATTGTTGTTCTCCTGAGGAAAGAGAGAAGTTGATGGCATTGTTGATCAAGTAAAAGGAGTTTTTTGTCTGGTGTTTCGACGAACTTAAAAACTCAGTGGAAAAAGCAAAGGAACTATAATCCTAAGGTTGATGATGACATTTTCAAAGAAATTGAAAAAATGCTTAAAGCTAGAATCATATATCCAATTCATCACTCAACTTGGGTGGTGAACATTGTTCTGGTGTGGAAGAAGAATGGAGAAATAAGAATTTGTGTAGATTTATGGAATCTTAACCAGGAATCCTTGAAGGATAACTATCCTTTGTCAATGATGGATCATATTCTCCATATAGTAGTCAGGTCAGAGATGATTTCTATGCTTGACGGCTTCACAAGTTATAACAAAGTCAGTGTTGAAGGGGAAGACCGGCATAAAATGGCATTTACTACCTCATTGGGAACCTTCACCTATAACAGAATTCCTTTCAAACTCATTAACATTGGAGCTACCTTCTAAAGAGATATGGACCTATCTTTTGGGGATCTCAGAAATAAGATTATTGGAATTTATCTTGATGATCTAACTGTGTTCTCCAAGAAGAGTGATGTAGAGCAGGGAGGTCTTCAACCAAACCAACTCAAGTTCATCTAATTAACACAAGCTTCAATTTATCAAACCCTATCTTGGGTGAATCTTCTCTAACTTCTTTACTGTCTTATAGGTGTGCAGACATGGTTTTCCACTCACAACTCTCTACAGACAACTGAAAACCACTAAAAAACTATCATTTTAGGAACCCATTAGGGTACATTTTTACATATCACAAAATCACCTATGGTCACTTTAGACCAACTTTCTCAAAACTAGGCTTTACCATTGTCCCACAAGGCCAAATAGGGTAGTTTTACAAAGTAGCCCTCATGTAAACACATAACCAAGCCCAAAACTCAATTGGTACCTCTAAACCTGGCAACAAAATCACAAATTCAGCTTTTACTCTATGACACGGCCACCATGACTCCTATTCATGAAACCCTCCTTAAATTACACAAAATTAAAAAGGGTTTATTGAAAAACCATACCTCTGACTTCCTCACAGCCAAAAAATTCCTCAACCACCCTTAAAGAGGTCTGGACAGACTTAAAATTTCATGAAATACTGCTACCCCCAAAAAATTCATCAAACCCTAGCACTAAACCACCATTTTCATGTTAAAATCTCTCACAAACTCCCTAGGACAGTCATCAAAACCCTCACCAAACCTTACTCCCTGCTCAATTCAACCAAAAAACATCTAAACCTACTTATTAGGACCCATTTCACCTAGTTACAGAAATTGCAGTCGGTGAAATGGTCCTTCAATACATTTTTTAAGGCTCACAAACCCTTAACAGGGTATTTCAGGTCTGCTATAGGAAAATGATTCCATCACCCTCCAAATTCAAGATGAAACTCTCAAACCTAATGGAAATTGATGCTAGTTAATGCCTCAATGGAATTCAGAAGGTTTAGAAATGATTTTCCTTTGTACAGAACCGTACCAGGGCTAGAAACAATGAAATTACACAGAAATTTCAAGAAAACAATTAATTTCTTATTAGTTTATGTTTCCCAATCACCAAGATTCATGTACAATGAGATCCTCAACATATATAAATCTTTTTCCCTCCTAAAACAACTAACTCAACCAGCCAAAACTGACTTTTGAATAATGAGACCGTTGATCTTCCACAAACATGCAATCTTGCCACTTTTGCTTGACAACTTTTACATCATTTTGCAATTTTTCTGCCATATTACCTCAAATAACCCCTAACCACACTAATAAGACTTATTACATCACAAATTGGTCTATATGACCTTATTGAACACAAAATAATACCAAAAACATTAAAACTCACCCTAAGACCAACTCAAGACCTAGTTTGCACAAAATGGCTTGGTGCCCCTGCACCAAAGAGGCAAGACCATTTAAAAGATTTAGAATAAGTACTTCAGAGATGCAAGGAGCATGGTATCTCTTTGAATCCTAAGAAGTTATTTTTTGGAGTTACTGAAGGTAAGTTACTTGGCCACATTATATATAAACAAGGCATTAGAATAGACTTGGAAAGACTTAAGGCCATTCTTCAATTAAGATTAACTTCTAGTAAGACTAGGGTTAAATATTTTTTTGATCAAGTCATTTTTTTAAGGAAGTTTGTGCTAGACTTCTCCGAGATCACAAAAAAAATTGTGGATATGATGAAGGATAAACAGGTTTTCAAATGGAATGAAGTTGGTAAACAATGCTTTCAACAAGATCAAAGAAGCTATCACCCATGCTCCTATTCTAGTTCATCCAAACTTCAACAAAGATTACATTATTTACTATTATGCCTCTGAACACACGATGTCTGACACTTTTTTTCTTCATGCAGATGATCAGAACATACAAGCAGCTATTTCCTTTATGAGTGTTCCCTTGAAGAAACATGAACTCGGTTACTCTCAAATTGAGAAGCATTCATTTGTGATTGTCAAAGTTGATAAACAATTCTATTTTTATATATTACACCCACATTCAATTATTTATGTGTCGGATCCTACTATTAATGGAATACTCACATAGTAAGACATTAGTTGTAACAGAAGAGGGGGTGGGTAGCTAAGGCGCAAGAATATGACATAGATAGTAAACCCAACAAACTGGTTAGAGGTAGGGGATTATGTAAATTAATGGTTGAAGACAACCCCAAAAGGAAGATGATAATAGTCTTCCCATGGTATTAATGGTTAGCCTCCAGGATGAATGGTTTTCCAATATTACATATTATTTGACATACGATGAGTGCTCGAAATATTTGTCTCATAACCAAAAGAGAAACCTCAAGTTAAAAGTAGCTAAGTATGTCATTTGGAAGGATACTTTGTATAAGAAAGGGTTGGATGGTGCATGTCTAAAGTTTGTTGACAAGAACCAATAGGAAAGATTACTAGGGTATTTTCACAATGAAGCATGTGGAGGACATTTTTCTTCTACTGTGACTACATTCAAGATTCTAAGGCATTGTTATTACTAGCCAGGTATGTTTGAAGATGCATACTATTGGGTAACCAAACGTGAAAAGTGCAAAATATTTACATGGAGACCTCATCTGGCAGCACTTCCCCTAAGGCCTGTGGTGATCAAAGGACCTTTCCAACAATGGGGATTGAATTTTGTAGGACCTATCAGCCCTCAATCAAGTGGCGAGCATACTCACATCCTCACTGTGACAGATTACTTCACCAAATGGGTGGAGGCTATTCTCGTTAAAAGAATGACTTCAAAGGTTGTTTGTGACTTTATCAAAGAACATTTTAATCAAGTTTGAGGTACCTTATAAGATAGTTACGAATAATGCTTCCAATTTTTTTCAAGTGAAATTTTCCTTTTTTGTTACAAATACAGAATCTCTTTGTCCCATTTTGCTAATTATTATCCTCAAGGAAATGGACAGGAAGAATCTAGTAACAAGAATCTGGTCAACATTATTAAGAAATTGGTAGATGAAAACCAAAACAACTAGCACAAGAAAAATTTTGAAGCATTATGGGCTAATAGGACAACCCCGAAGAAAGTCACAAGCATGACTCCTTTTGAGTTGGTGAATGGAATAGGAAGTGCCTTGCCTTTCCCACTGGAGTTATCTGCTAGTAAGTTGCTAACTGCCATAGAAGATATGGAATTTCAGGATGCCTTGGAAAAGAGGATTTTGTATCTTTCTAAGCTTGAAGAATAAAGAGATGAAATGGTGTAAAAAATTACTACACACCAGGCTAGAGTTAAGCAAAAAATTTATAAGTCCTGGCCTAGGAAATTTAATTTTGGGGATTTGGTTCTATTATGGGACAAACAAAGAGAACCGAAGAGTGCACATCAGAAGTTTGATGCTCTCTAGAAGGGTCTATTCAAAGTCACTCATGAATGTGGTCTAGATACTTTCTGGCTAACGTATCTTGATAACACTCCTTTGCACATTCCTTATAATGGGAAGGATCTCAAATTATACCAAATGTAAGTGTCCATAAAGGATTTCCTTATACATAGTTAGTTTAGGGTTTTATCTATTTTGGTGTGTCCCTTTTCCTAGTTTTTTGAGAGTTTGAGTCCAAGCAATAATTTTGACTATGGATAAAGCACTAGTCATGTATAGTTAGTTTTTGCGTTCCTTGCTTCATTCTAAGTAGTCTTTGTCCCCAAACAGAGCCAATTGTTATTGTAGTTTTTTTTGGTCTCAAAAAATTTACCGACATATTTAAAATTTGGTTAAGTCTAAAGGTTTTCAGTATTTTGGTCAGTTCTTGTAACTTTATCATTCCCCGCCATAGTTATTCTAACTTTGTTTTTTTTCGAAACGTCACTTAAAGTCTTGCTCTACATTAGCATCGGTATTCGCTACTAGAGCCATAACTTCATAAGTATTATTTTGAGTCTTAAGTCCAAGTCACTTTGCAGATTCTCTCAAGTTGTGAAACTTTTGTTGGTCTCCAACAAAGTTTAGTAAACTTATTCTTTTTTTGCCTAAAGATGATGAAGTTTTGAAAGCAATACAAGAAACGCATTTAAAGGCTTTAAGTGTTTCGCTACAATTATAGAACCTCTATCAGTATCTAACAAGGTTATATGAACCTCTCTTTTTGTTAATTAAGTAGCCATTGTCTTTCAAGTTTTGAAAAGATGTTATAATGAAGTGATGATGTGAAAGGCTACATGCGCCAATTAGACGAGGGGAAAATTAATTACATATCTACTCTAGCATTAATTGCAAAGGGTTTGAAAAGGAAACGAGCTATCGAGTAGAGTGTTTTCCAGCTAAGACAATAGAAAGCAAGAAGAGGAGTGAGCTAGTGTAGTTATCAATTCTTGGAGGCCAGAACCATTGAGGTATTTCTTTCTTTTTTGATTCTAATAGCTGTTGATTGATTGCATTTCAAATTAAAGGGTTTTCACAATTAGCTCAAACCTTCCACACAAGTCATACATAAACCCTAAGCTTTCAGTTATCATGAGATACAAATATCAGGGTTTTGACTACATTCCAGGCTTAACCAGTATAATGCAAAAAAATGGAGATACTAAACTTGGGCAGACAAACCTGGATGAATTTTTGGAGAAGTTCAACAAACCAAACCCCCGCTTATCACATAGAAGGTAATTGCAAGTGGGCAAAAGCAGTCACCTTTCCTATTGTAATTCAATGCCCAGACCTAGTTATGGAATGTATTAGACATTATGATTCCCATAGCTGTGAAGTTAGAACCCATGACAACTGCCTAGTGGTAAGAACTCAGAGAACCACCTTCACTTCATGCATGAGACTTCCAAAAAGGGGAGAATTTTTGTATTTGGACTTTATTAATTCAAAAATTGAGTTCTCCGCAAAGAGGGGTTTTACTCGAACATAATTTCCAAAAATTGTATGGTTGCACCTAGAAGAGATAAATTCCAATTACCTCGAGGATTGCACAGGAACCATTTTTTCAATGAGATATTGGACATCGTCATGTTGCTACACAAGTTGAGAGAAAATGAAAAAGGACATGATTTTGAAGACTGGATGTATTTCTTTATCTAGATTGTGCTTGCAAGAAAATAGTTTTTGGATTGGGCACAGCTCATTAGTGATTGAATGCATTAATTTTTTGTCTTCCTTACATTAATTCGGTCTTTTATGTCTTTATATTTGATCTATGCTATTTCCAATACTAGGCCTTGACTAGGTTTAAGACCAAGTCTTCTTCCAAGTAATGAAGTCCCAATTTTCAAGTATCTTGATAAGTTACAGTTGAGTAAAAGCTACCTTCCTCACAAAAGAATCACTGATACTTTTACCATGAGGATGACACAAGAAATACAGGGGAGAATTGATTTTAGGCTCACTCTTGAATCAATGCAGTTGATTAGCATGTATGGAAGTCATTTCATTCAGTTTCAGAGAGTTTCATACATTCGAGTTGGGGGTTTCAATGGTTTTCCTTTAAAACTTCCCAGGTATGCAGAAGATAAATTTATGATTATAAAAATTTGTAGACAATTGGCTGATGTATATAAAAGATGTCAAGAATGAAGAAACTAAGTGTCTAATTTCCTGTAGGTTTTAGTTACTTCACCTACAATTCAATTTTAGATGCTATTAACATCAAAAGGGACCTAGCTAAATATACCTTGCATTTTTACAATGATCGTTTCCCTTTTGATAGTAAGGGTTATGTGAGAAACAACTTGCAACTTGGCTCGTGTTTCTATCACATATCATAGATGGAAGACTACTGGGTAGATTGTCTTGATGAGTTTGGGGTGAGAAGAAGTTGGATGAGATTATCCTTCAAGTAGATAAGAATTTTTTATTTGGGGTTTGATGTTTAGGGCATTAAAGATGATGAATTGGATCTGGTTGATCCAATTTTTATTGATCATATAGTTGCTCAACCTATTCCAATCATGGACTAGATTTTTAAGGAACTTGAAACCATTGAAGCAAAAATTGAGCCTGTTTTGAAAAGAACAAAAGAGTGGGTTACCAAGAAGAAAACAAAACACCAACGTTCTCAAACCAAATCACAAAATATTCAACCCACATGTGGGAGTAATCAGCCTCCTGTAGTCTCAAGAACTTCAAGTTCAACTCCACATCAGGTTTCTTCAAAAGCTCAAGGTGATGGTGATAACAAGTCTCCTAAAAGGGGTTTATTAGGAAAAACATGTGGAGAAGATATTCCTGATCTTCCCTAATTAGGTAAAGATAAGGGTATAATTGAAGGAGAAGACGAGATAGGTAATATTTCCATTAGTACATCTTCTTCATCACATAGGTCATCCCCTATTAGGGAATTGAATGAGCCCCCAAGGATTGGACCCACACCACCTTCCTCTCCAGAAAATAGACAGACTATCACCCCTCATTTAAGGAGGACCTTATTTGATTCTTCGAGTTCTAGAGTTGCCATTGTTCCTATGACCTCCACCTAGTTGGAGAATAAGCTATCATAGAAAAGGAAGATAGTTTAGTTAGACCTCCTAGAGCAAGACATGGTAAATCAACTACTTCAAAGGACTCCTAAGACTAAGAGGCTAAAGACTACATCCAGACTTGTAGAGGATGATATCACAGGTAATCTTTGTATAGAAGTTGCTTGTCCCACTACACAAAAAGAAGCTAGCCAAGAAACTGCAAGTGATTTTGATGTTGCCAAGATAAACTTGGGACCTTCCACAAGAGATGGGGATGTACATAATTTCCAAGTGAGAGCAACAAGGCTAGTTGAAAGAACCAATAAAGATAAGAAAAGTAAGGAAGAATTAAAAAACCTAGTTAGAGTTCTAACTAAATTCCTAAGATCAGTTTTTTATTTTACTCCTCAACCAATATCTCAAGTTGAAGCTTCCTTTGATCCAACATCGATAATGGGAAAAGAAATAGCAAGCAAGATACAAAATTATAAGGTTTGTGGAAAAGCTATAGAGGAATGGGGTGGCAACATAATAGACAAAGGTAATTAATTCGTCTCATAAATGATAAGAGCTCATGAGAAGCCATATGGTCTAAAAATATAAATAGAGAAAGATATTGCCTCAACTAAGAACAAAGAAGGAATATTGGCCACATACCTTAATGAGATTAAAGGGATGTTGAATATGGGAATTGAAAAACTAGCCAATGAACAAATTATCCCTAATGTTGTTGATGGTTGTTGTGTGATCTAGAATAAGAGTGTGGATTCGAAATTGCAAGTTTTAAGGCAAAGCTTGCAAGAATCTAACAAAATGCTAACTAAAAGCAATACAATTATTGAAGAGGTTCGCAAGAATCTTTCTACACTAATTTACAACCCACCTGAGAGGGAAGCGACAGTAAAAATGATATGGATGCCCTAAACGAGGATCTCAAGAAAATGATTTATGAAGTTACCAATTCTCAACCATTCAATGCTAAAAGCTTGAGGAAATTCAGCAAGGTAGATTCCATCATGTTGTAGACGGTTGGATTGGTAGGGATATATGATAAGAGAATTGAGGCAGGGTAGGACAATTAGATGGCCTTGAAGTTGTGAGTGGGAATATCACCATTCCCCGGCATAAGGAAATTCCACTTGTCATTAAAGCATTCAAATCTTTGTGAAAGAGACTTGTTGCATCAGCAAACCAAGAACTGGGTAATGAAGCACCACCGTCGTGACCTTTTAGTTGCTTTCTTATTTTTATTATTATTTTAAAGTCTATTTATTTTTGGGAAGTTACTTGAGAAAGAGGTGGTTACTCATTCCTTCTTATATATTTTTGTTTTGGAATTCAAAAAACTCTCTTAGATAGTTATGAAAAAGACCTGTTACTTTATAATTTTGAATATAATACTCTGTAATTGGAACATTTATGCCTGTGTCAGCATATGGTTTATGGAGATAATATAGAAATCTTGAATCTGTGTGTTTGAGTTTCCTCTTGTGCCTCTATCATTCTTGTTTGAGTTATATGGTTGTTTATCTTTGTAATCGGTTTCATTTTTAGATAATATTAGATTAGAGATTGAAGTTTATAAATATTTCCATGCTTCCTAGTCTTTGTGCTAGTATCGATAGAATTTATTTCATTGCATCTGGTATTGGAAAGCTTTCTAGTTTTGGGCTTCCTACCTTTACTGCTTTCAAGTTAAAAGCAAACAAAGATTTATTTTATTCATTATTTGAATTCATTGAATATCATAAGATGGAGTTGTACCTCCAAAATTCAAAGTATAATTGTTTCTCTAGAACGGTTATCCAGAGTTGTTGGTAGACATTGGCGCCTTTTGGGTAGAGAACTAAGGTTATTGAAATATAACCCTCAAGGTGCTTGATTTGTTAACCAACGCCTATATCCAACATTCATAAAATAATGTGTTGCATTCCTCTATATTTAAATCCATTTGAAGCATTTTTAGGATATATAATAATTGGTCCGCTTGATATTGCACTTAAACAAATAGGGTGAGCAAGGAGGATTGGACTTGGGGGAGACAAGATCAGTAAAATTCATTGAGAGGATCCATGAAATCTAGCTCAAATTAAATTTAACTTTTCAATACTCAATTGAAGTACAAGGAGAGATATTATTAATATCATGTGGAGCATGGTCTCATGGTTGGATACAAGTTATGGTTGTCCCTAGGCAAATAACAAATACAAGGACAAGCCAAAAAGGCCAAAATTTTAAGGTATGGTCCATTTATCATCTTATAGATAGTCCAAGACAATGAATTTATATTGGATCTCCCTCCATTCATGTGTAACATATGCAAAAAATTGGTTAGAAAAATATTTCAATTGATTAATAATTACAACACATTACCCATACAATGCATGTAAAATAATATTAAGAATCAATAATATGAATTTTAAAAATTTATAATACTATAAGTATATAAATACTACAAAATATACAATGAATCAAGTACTACAACCATCATAAATAATTATAAATGGGCCATGATCCTACTTGCCACATATTCAAAAGTGGTCACAATACAAAAATACCAATGTCTCCAATCTAGATGTTCAACTCAATCTATCCAATCTCTAGTTACCAATGGGAGAGATATTGAACCTAAACATTTGAAAAAATCTTGTCAATGAAATATTCCATTAATAACCTAAAATTATGAAATCTATTTAACTATGGTGATTATCTTATTAATCCATCCTCAATAACAAATACATAAACATTCATTCAAAACTAAATAGATCAAATAGTTGAACCGAGTCCATCCAAATTCAAAAAACATGTTGACAACATCAAATACGTACCAAATAATCATATTAAACCAATTAAGAAATTATAACAGTTTAAAATTAATATTTAATGCCCAACATATGAAGAAACATGGATATCAAAAGAATGGGAGCCTCTAATTACTGGTAAAGTTCATATTTTCCCCATATTTAAGGAATTTTTTGTTGCCAAGTTTGACAATGCTTAGGATAGAAACAAAATTTTATGTGATCATTTTTTAGCTAGCAGGACAGATTTTTGTTGATGATTAAGCCTTGGCATTCTGATTTCAACCCTTCCTCTGAAGCTTTCAATAAGATCTCAATCTGGGTTCGGCTTTCTAATCTCCCCCTCCATTTATGGGTTGATTCTCTTTTGGAAGAAGTGGGTGATGCCCTTGGAGATTTTTGTTGGTGGATGTTGAATCCTCTGATATTTTTCACTCCACCTTTGCTCATATATTGGTGGACATGGATGTTTCAAAAAGGCTGCCTGCTGAGATTTTACTTAAATATTCTAAGGGTTCTTGGGTCCAATCTTTGGACTATGAAGGGGTCCCCTTCCGCTGTCGAAGATGTTTTAAAACAGGTCATGTTGTTGCACAATGTGGATTAGAGAAGAAAGCAATGACAGCTACATGGTGGAAAGGTACCTCTCAACAGCATTATATAGTTGAGAAGAAACCTCAGGAGCAACATAGGATTTTTTCTGAGGTGGTTGCGTTGGAATCACAGGGTCTTGGGGCATCCTCTCTGGATGTCTCAAATGAAGGGGTTGTTGATACTAAGAAAGATTATCATGTTGAAACCCCAAATGAGTGTGAGAATGGGTCTTTGGATGCCATTACTGGTAGCTTTTTTGATAAGGCATTGCCTGTAGGAAGAAATACTAATGAAATCTCTGAGACAGTGGCTACAGGCAATTTTCTTCAGGATAGTAGTATGTCAGCTTGGTATGTTAAGGCAACGCAAGTGGAAGAAGGTTGGATAACTGTAAAGGGGGAAAAAGAAAAATTCTCTAAGCCTTCTTTTGACATGACTCTCCGCTCCCACAAGAGTAGTTCTAAATGTAAATCTTGAAGTGTCTTGTTTGGGGGTTGGGTTTTGGTTGGTTGTAGGTTGTTTTTTTGTAGCTCTGTTTTTGGTTGTGAAGGGTTTTGGGTCCCTTCAAAACCTGCTTTTCACCTAATCAAAAACATCAAACGTGCAAGACAAAATTATGATAACAATAACATGCACACAAAATAAAATCACAAAGTGAATCCATACCACATACTCTAATTTCTCATACCACACCAAGATGTCAACTCCTAACTATGTAGTTTACTATAGTACCAAATACCTCACATAAGAAATAAATTTATCCATAGAAAGCATAGAGCATGCCACCTCACCAAGTGGAATAAGTATGCACACTAACAATTTAGGCCATGGGGCTTCATATAAAGATCTCCTAGATCTAGTGATAGAAGGTGATCACTAATGAATAGCATATCTTATGGACCCTCTTCCAATGAGAGCACTAGATCTTATGTGATGTAAGTCTTTGGAAATTAAAGTAATTTTTAATTATCATGCAATTTAATCTTAAGGGGTTCCATTGATATTTAAATGTGTTGAACATCAAGTAGATAAAATGATGGTATGATGTATCCATCCTAGATGAGGACACCCAATCTCTCTCTTCAAACTAGTCATGTTAACTTAAGTCTAACCAAGATACATAAAGACTCACAATAAGACACACAATTGTCGAGAATCCTGAGATAGACTTCCCATCATATGCTTACTCACAATTCCACCTTCAAACTATTAGGTTTTAGCCTACTAAGGAGACATTCCATTAGAAAAATGAATTGAAATCACATATAAACATTAGGAAAATATCATCGTAGCTAATCTAATCAAAGAAAACACACACAACAATGTTTATCAACTTGTGATCACTCATATATTCAAAATATGATATATAAAATGTCCTAAATCCACACCTTAGCTATGGGCTTTAGAGACATAGAGAACAATGACATTGATTTCTAAAACACTTTTCATATTCTTTCAATGATTTATCTTGTTTTTCTCTTTGTTCTAGCATTTTAGTCTTTAGTAGAAAACACTTTCATTATGATAATAGCACAATAGATAATCAAAAATTTAATCATATCTCAAAATCCAAAAATTATGTGGTTGATTATAAAAATTTGAAAAAAATAAATTTTATTAAAAAAATATTGTATCCATAATAACTCTTCTTTTCATGATAATAGTTGTTGGTGTTAGTAGAAAATATTAATAAAACACTTTTATTATAATATCAACACATAGATTGTCACTAATCTAGTCATATTCCAAAATCCATAACCTAGGTATGACTAATTTTTTGTGAAGATTTAAAAAACTTGATGACACACCATCTACTAAAATCTTATAGCAAATTAGTTTCTGAAATAAAATTTCACGACCATAAAGACTATTTTTATGGCAATAGTTTCATTCTAGTTTTTTATTTACCTCATTCCAAATTCACTCAATTTCATGTAAGTTTTCAAACATACATCTCCAAATTAGCAAATATAAATTATTTATATCCATAATCATGTTATAGGTTGTTCACATAAAAAAAAACCTAAAATAAGATCAAAAATCCCTTTTACTAACAAACATTCTTTCTAGTTTTTTTACACTAAACTAACACAACTTTCAAACACCATCAGATTCCCAATTAAAGAATCAATTTGACTCTTCCTGTAGTTTCAAAATTTATTGATAAATTATTTTAGATAATTTTAAAATTTAACTCCACTTGATATCTTATTTCTTCTCTAGATTTTACTATGTTTCTTCCTACACAAGAAACCCTTAATTTTGATAATTTAATCCTGATTGAGTTTCCAAATTATTCTATGACTATTCATTATAAAAATATTTTCTAAATTGAAATCTTAATTTTTAATTCTAATAGAATTAACAAATTTCTCATTGATTTCCTATTGAATAAGAAATACTTGTACAACTAAAACAAACATCTCTTTTGCATTCAAGATCAAAAATTTACTAAACTCAAATAAAATATTTTTGAAAGTAATTTTATGTCAAGAATCTTTCTCAATCTATTTAGCAATTTGAAATGAAATGGATGAACCACAATCTCAATGAAAATCCTTCCAACTACAATAAAAGCAAATATAATTCTTCAATCTTCCAAATCTTGTATATTTCTTTTACTAAAATACCATATTCTCTTTTTATATATTTTTTCCTTCTTTATAAAAATATTATTTTTCTTATTATAATCCCTATTGTAGGAATAAAGTCAAGAGCTTAAGATTTTATCTTTAATTCAAAGAATTTACATTAAGATATACTTTCTTCCTTTATGCACATCTTCTTAGAAAAGAATATAAAAACATACTATCTTATTTATTAAATTAATAATAAAACTCACTCATAAACTATTTTTAGGAAATTATTTATCTTTAATTCTCAAATATGATAAATATAATTATTTAATTTTTTAATTTCTTATTATGTAACTTGCACACTCAGTATTTAATTAAATTTAAACAAATAATATTACATCTATTTTTTCTTTTAGAACTTAATTAGCAAAATAAATAAAATAATTATGTGCTCATAAATGGATCACCATTATTAATTTATTTATTTATAATTTATGAACATCTAATTTAATTAACTAATTAATATTTTCCACACCATTGAATCATAGGTGAAATAATTTAACACTAAGAATTAGTTAGCATTCTTTAATGCGTA
>VDFB02034772.1:56860-69126 GCA_007258455.2 Sequoia sempervirens
TGAGCTAATGAAATGTATTTTTTGATAAGTGAATATGAAGCAAACAATTGATCAAGGGGCATTAATATGCGTAATGATCATTAAAAATTTGGTATGCTTTAGAATTATAGTGTTGGTAAACATGGGAAGTTATGTATATGTTCACTAACTTACAAGGTTATCAAATATCTTACAGGTGGTCACAATCTTCTTATCCTTGCACAAAATGTTGGTCAATACATACAACTAGGTACAACCATAGATGATGCAATTGGAGAAGCATATGACAAAATAGCAAAATGGCTGGGGCTTGACATGAGGAAAGGAGGTGGACCAGCACTAGAAGAGCTTGCTCAGGAAGGCGATCAACATTCTATTACGCTTTCAGTATGTTTCCAGCCAAATCAGAATTTACATTATATATATATATATATACGTGTTTGATTAAGGGCCATTATAGAACTAAATTAAGTTTTCTAATACTTGACATACAATCACAATTTTGAGTGTGATATAGGTGCCCATGCAAAAATACAAGGATTGCAATTTCTCATATGCTGGCTTGAAAACTCAAGTTCGAAGGATAATCGAGTTTAATAACATGTAAGATGGGATTCAGGTTTATCTTTTAGAAGCCTTTAAATCAATTGAAAAACATTATGATCCTTGAGGTTAACTAGAACAGCAAAATTAATATATTTGAGGACTGTATAATGTGTTGTTATTTGTTGTTCTACAATTTTAGACAATTAATCAATTCAACATTGTAAAGAGAAGACTACAAAAAAATGAGTTAAAATAATGTATACTTATCAAAGGGGGTGTGCTAACTATTGATGCCTTAAGAAAAAATAGGCCATCGAGATCAGAAACATTGACTGATGCAAAAATACATGATAGTGGAAAGCATGCCAATTAAATTTAAAATTTCGCTTAAGACATCCCCGTACACTTCTTATACTGGCTGTGTTCAATTTTTATCAAAGACAATTACAAGATTTATCACAAGAAGTACTATACATGATGATGTACATCTAATATCTAGTAATATTGCTACTGTCTTTCCCAACAAATCTTTATTTTCCGTAAGGAGGTAAATGGCAATGCAACTAAATTTCTAACATAGCTTTTACAGATTAATTATTGCCATGAAGGGCTCTGTGGATAGGAAGGGAATAAAAAATTTCCTCATTGGTATTGTAAGGGAGCCGTGCCTTTGTAGAGATTGAAGCTTGACATTTGAATAGGGTCCTTTACCAAGTCATACTTTGTATGTTTGCTTAAGTGGAGATTTCAACTCTTGTAGCATGCCTCCAAGATAGTGGAGCCAACTCATCATGTTCTTGAATGATATCAGCAATCTATTTTATAGCATTTTCCAAGAGGAGAATAATATTGATGGTATTCAACATCTTTTTGTTTCGTTCAGTATTATTGGTTAGCTTGAAATGTCCCTTTTTATAAATTTTAGGAAATATATCACTTTTTTGTGTTTTTCTGAATTATTAAAATAATTCAAAGTAAATGCTAAAGGTAAACACAAAATTATGCAATCAAACCCTAGGTAAATTTAGTTATGTTAACAAAACATAATTTGTGATTTTTGTTCAATTTATTGAAAACAAAAATGAAATTCGGTATGTTCTTATTTTAATTAAAATAAAATAAAGTAAACACAAAAATGACATCATATAATTAACCCTAATTAATTAATATAATAATCAAATACCCTAAGTTCTAATTGTTGTCCCTGATTCTTGACATGCAAAAATCAGAGATAACCCATCAAAATTTTGACATTTTTAGGCCTCAAAGCATGTATTACGAGGTGCAAAGGTTTGAAAATTTCAGTTTTGGGTCTATAGTCCTTTTGGCTAACATTTTTCACTCACTCTTGTTCGTTTTCGTGAAATTCTAAGTCATTTTTCTCATGTTTTTGGTCAATGTCGGGTTTTTGGGGCATCATTGCAAGTAGGGGTTTTAATTTCTTCTTACAAGTAAGTGATAGGAACTTTTTTCCTTTATTTTAAGTCAGTTGTAGGAACTTTTTATATAACTTACAAGTTGTAGGAACTTTTTGTTCTAATTACAAGTTGTAGGAACTTTTGAGATAACTTACAGGTTGCCTACAAGTTACTTTTTAAAAAGTTACTTGCAACATGTTATAAAAAGTCCAATTTCACTTAAGTTAACTTGCAATGAGCTCCAAAAGTTCCTATTTCTCTTTATTTTTAAAAAGTGACTTGTTATGAGCTCCAAAAGTTCCTATTTATTTTTATTTTAAAAAGTTTACTTGCAATGAGCTCCAAAAGTTCCTATTTCTTTTTATTTTTAAAAGTTTACTTGTAATGAGCCCAAAAAGTTCCTATTTGAGTTAAGTGACTTGTAATGAGCTCAAAAAGGTCCGATTTCTTCTTTATTTCTTTTAAAGTCACTTGTAATGACTCCAAAAAGGTCCAATTTCATGAAAATTAACTTGTAAAGTGTCTTGAAAAGCCCGAATTGAGTTTTTAAGCTTGCAATGTGTCAAAAAACCTGATTTCTGAAAAATGAACTTGTAATGGCCTTTAACCGATTTCTCTTGTTTGCAGGATAAGTACCTCTTTATTTTTGTTTGTTTCTCTTCATTTTAATGTGTAATCTCGACTTTTTGTTCGCAGTCATGTGAAGATTGATCCTCAAAATTCAAGAATTCAAATTTTTGATGCGGTTTGCAATCTTTGTCAGCATACCGAACCTCTCTAATGTAGGGAATGTTGAAACCATTATGCAATATTTCATTCTCATGCAGTTCATCAATCCCTTCAACAATTTGTTTGATCTCCATTTTCCTTGTTTCACTTTCTTGATCCTTGGATGTGGCTGCAATAGAAATAGAATTTTCTGCTTTGTATAATGAAAAATGAGACATACTTAACTGCAAACAAAGGTCATCAGCCTCTTTTTCCTTGTTTTTAGCATACTTAAATGCAAGGTCCCTGTCCATCAACAATTGCAAGTAATCTGATTTCATCATTTCCAAAGTTTTTTGATAGCGTACACGTGAGTATGAGAAACACTTGGAACTCCCTTTTTCTCTCTCTTAATTTGAGCTTCCCACATGAGTTCTTCAACATATTTGTGAGTATCATCTACCCTTGTTAACACTTGCACCATTTTTTCATTTGCAACCACAAGCTGGTCCTTCAAATCTTGTAATGCAAGAGGTTTTTGAACAAGCTCATCAATGTGGCATGGGCTGCCATACATTAAATTTTTTGTTTTGCTTCCATTTGTAGGAACCATATCATCCTTAACATCATTGTATTCACCAATGGATGCCTTGCAAACCTCATTTGAAAATGTTGGGACAGCATTATGGTCAAACACATTATCCTCAAAAGTATTTGTCTCCTTCCCACAAGCCTTATCAAATTCAATCTCTATAACACCAACATAAAGTCTTTTACATACCTCACTTGTAGAAGCATCAAGTGATTCTTTTTCCTCAACGTCCTTGGTATTATACAAATCAGTCCTTTGATTGTTTGTGTAATGACCCCTTTCTAGTGAAAGTACTTCGACCTAAATCTTGGCTTCAAAGTGTTTCTTATATACATATATATACCTTGCTTCTGCCCTGTGTCAGATTTAGGAGATTGTTTCTGACAGAGTATATTCCTCTTTATTTCTCCAGCCACGATTTCCTTCTTCAGAATATATACTTCTTATTTCCTCAGCCCCAATGGTAATCTTTTGTTCTTCCAGCCATGATTCTTTATTCTCCATCCATCGATGATTTTTCCTTTTTTTTTGCTTCGAATACTTCTCATTAAATATCCATCTTATGAGAAAGGGTCACATCTTTAACCAGCGAACTTCCCTTGGTTGAAATGCTGCTTTCTCTTGGAATCGCTGATTATTCTATTAGCTGCATTTTATTAATGTTTAGGGAAGTGGTACTTTTAAGGGGGCATTGTTTATATTTAAAGGATAATGATTATGCCAATATAAACAATGGTTTATATTTATAAGAATATTTGAATAGGATCTATAGCAGATCTCGATAATGATCTGTATTTATTTTTATGAGATTACATTATGTTGATTATTATAATTTTCAATTATATTTTATTTATTATTTATAATTTCCTAGAATTTAAGTTAGCGTCATGTGTTTATAAAATATATTTATAAATTGGATTTATTATAAATATATTTATTTATTTATTTATACTATATTCATAATTATTATAATAATAACTAAATATTTAATTTTTACATTTTTGCATTTATATCATTGTTTATATTAATAATGATGATAAAGATTATAATTACATTAATAATATTAGTTTGCAATTACTTATATTTTTATTTTATGTTATTTTCTTGTACCAATACTTTGCAACTATAACACTATCTTGATAATTAATATATACTTGTACATCGTTATTTATTTATTTGCATTTATATTCTAATATTTATTGTTTTTAAGAATTTGTATTTCATTGCTTAGCAATTTCAATGTCCTGATTCGGGGACATGACAGTCCACCCCGCTTGAAATTGCTTGTCCTCAAGCAATCTCAAACAAGAATTACACTAACCTACTAAGAAAGTCTTTTTTATCATTGTTAAGCACAAGCGATTATAAACACACATGGTGAACTATGTGGCTCACGGAGAGGTTATATGCAAGTCATACGATCAACACTCATGCTAGAAATGCATCAGTCACATCAGACATAGAGAAGATGTTTCAGACACGTAGCAATCAGCGGCATACAATAGATACACATATAATCACTCATGTTGAACACATACTATACATGGAGCAATTTATCATGTATGAAACAGTCACAAGTTATGCACATGAGATATTGTAAGCTATAACCACATCAATAATGAAGCCAATAGAATACGGTGCATGAGAAAACATTGAAAGACACATAAAACACGTTACGAAACATATTCAATGCATGAAGGCAGCACTCACGCATGAAGAATCTTGTCAAACAAGGATAAATCACATATAAAGCTTTCATGGAATAATTATGCTGGGAGCACATCAAATATGTGGCAACACATATCTACTTGCAAGATACATACACTTAGGATATACAAGTTAGGTACATTAATACACTCCAAGGATGTAAATACACCTGAAGAAGTATACATGTTCAATCAAGGTATACACTCAAGAAATAGAACATACATGGCAGCAATATACACATGTAGTAAACATGCTAAAGCACATTAGGCATAAGGCAAGCATGTAAGACATGAGGCACACTCATAAGACATATATTTGAATACACGTAAGCAGTAAGCATGGAGCACACACATGAATAAATGCATGGGGCATACCCCAATATGAAACATAGACTTGAATACATAAGGCATGAAGTATTCATGAAGTAAACACTTGAATGTATAAAGCATGAGGTATGCTTGCAAGTATGCATGAGAATGGAGTGGACACATTGAAAACACACCAATCATGAAAGACACATCCAGAAGTTATCCACAAGGTAGTTAAATATATATTAGTTATACGAGATACACGCAAGGGGCAACCATAAATACATGTATAAAACATAATCACAGATTGCACATAAAACATATGCTTATAATTACATGGAGTAAGACACAATACCGAAGCGGAATACAAATTATACAATAATAAGGTATGCAGCAATCGGCTATAATAATTTTAGCAGCCGTACTTCGGCGGCTAATGAGCACATAAAACGTACAAGCTATTCAATGGCATAAAATAATTTGCAGGTAGGAAGTAATATAGATAATTCTAATGTGAAGTGCGCGGCGAGAATCAGCGCTACATGGAGCATAATGCACGTAATGATCATACATAAAGAACATAGACATGAGAATGCTTGTAGATACACTCGAAAAATACAAACAAATACATACAAGGCATGAGTTACGCTAATGCAAAGTATGCAAAATGGAATAGTCATGTATTAGAGTACATCAGTAAGTTGCTAAGCATGTCCAAAAGACCATAAGACAGGTAAAACATGGAGTACATGAAGTCACAAAGCATACATATGAATGCACGTAAGTCATAGAGCATACACTTGAATACAAGTCACAACAAATACAATGCCATAGAGTATAGACTCGAATACATCATCATGAAGTATACACTTGAATTCAAAGTCGTAAAGCATACAAGTACAAAGTTAGAGGGTATACACTCGAATACAAATACATCTCGAACTCAAATGCAAGTCATAGAGTATGCACTCAAATATCAATACAAAGTTATAGAGTATACACCCAAATACAAATTCAATCACGAATCATAAAGTATACACTCAAATAAACACAATCGGCGAGTATATACTTAAATACAATCACAAGTTATAGGGTGTACAATCAATTACAAATACACTTGAATGAAGTATGTTGTCAGACAATCGAGAAGGTGGATTCGGTGTATCCCATACTACACCGTGGACCCATCCTCCTTCCCAAGGTCATCGAGTATACACATAAACATGAAGCAAACACGCAAATACACGTAATGCACAAACATCCACATGAACATATGTTATGAAGCATTCAATTTGTAAATTTCTAAGCAAACTAAATAGATATTAAAACACCCCAAGTTATCATCCCTTGTTCATCAACATCAAAGGCGAGGCAAGAGAGGTCACACACAAGGATTCCCTTAGTGATTCCCTTCTCAACCCAAGAGCAGCCAACCAACGCCCGTGGAAATGACCCCCTCGGCCCTCAATGGCAGACCGCAGTCAACCAAGGAGGGTGGCCTACCTCGAGGGGACCCTAGTCTCTGCTCTCCTTCATGTGCTTCCAACTCCCCTCCCTAATGATTTGATTGAAAAAAAATGATAATTTGGTAATGGGCAGACATGCAGTCCATGCGATAGTTTGGAGGAAGGATTCCCATAGGAGGCCCTTAGAGCACTCCCTTCTCAGCCCGAGAGCGGCCAACCAACACCCGTGGAAATGACCCCCTCGGCCCTCATTGGCAGACCTGCAATCATCCAATGAGGGTGGTCTACCATGAAAGGACTCTAGTATCTGCTCAACCTATCAGTTCCATCCCTCAACCAACTGCATGATTGTTTGATGATACAAACAATTGCATATAATGCTCATCTTATTACAAGTTACCCACAATTACAACATGTTATGAGGATTCATGAATTCATCAAGATATTAATAATCTATTTATCATATGAATGTATATGCGACAGTCCTTTAATGTCTATATTTATATATTTATCAATTACCAATTCTTTATATATTTGTCAATCATTTATAACATGTTTAACAAATATCATTTTCTAATTATATAAAGATATTTATGATTGCTAATGAGAGCACTCACCTGATGCTTACTGCTTTGCTCTACAGAAACCTCCAACCAACGATGTTGCCTTCTTATACTATGTTTTAATAAAATGATAGACCATCATGGCGATGTTAGTTGTCCAATTCAAGATGACATATTAGCAACACTATAATAATGGCTTGATGATAATAACATTGATTAGACAAATATTACCATGCATAAATTGTATTTATCAATCGCCTATTATATATTTATCAGTCATCGTGTATTTAAGTATATTTATCAATCATATTTAGATATGTCTATTAATCACCAATGATATCACTGTTTCTATTCAAAATCTCACAATTTTAGGAAGGATATGGCCCATGGATATAATAATACAAACAAATGACTAAATATGCAGATTAGTAGTATGTATAAATATACTTTCATAATTATTTTACACTTACATGCAGTAACTATGATAAGGATAATGTATGTCATCAACAAGGAAATTACACTCAATGGTTACCGGACATACCTGATCTACATAAATCATAATGCATTACTATATGTTATAGAATATACCTTTGTCCTTGGAGAGTTTGCATACACCCTTTTTTCACAAAAGATTTGGGCAGAGTTGCTCACCAATTTGTAATGACCCCTTTCTAGTGAAAGTACTTTGACCTAAATCTTGGCTTCAAAGTGTTTCTTATATACATATATATACCTTGCTTCTGCCCTGTGTCAGATTTAGGAGATTGTTTCTGACAGAGTATATTCCTCTTTATTTCTCCAGCCACGATTTCCTTCTTCAGAATATATACTTCTTATTTCCTCAGCCCCAATGGTAATCTTTTGTTCTTCCAGCCATGATTCTTTATTCTCCATCCATCGATGATTTTTCCTTTTTTTTTGCTTCGAATACTTCTCATTAAATATCCATCTTATGAGAAAGGGTCACATCTTTAACCAGCGAACTTCCCTTGGTTGAAATGCTGCTTTCTCTTGGAATCGCTGATTATTCTATTAGCTGCATTTTATTAATGTTTAGGGAAGTGGTACTTTTAAGGGGGCATTGTTTATATTTAAAGGATAATGATTATGCCAATATAAACAATGGTTTATATTTATAAGAATATTTGAATAGGATCTATAGCAGATCTCGATAATGATCTGTATTTATTTTTATGAGATTACATTATGTTGATTATTATAATTTTCAATTATATTTTATTTATTATTTATAATTTCCTAGAATTTAAGTTAGCGTCATGTGTTTATAAAATATATTTATAAATTGGATTTATTATAAATATATTTATTTATTTATTTATACTATATTCATAATTATTATAATAATAACTAAATATTTAATTTTTACATTTTTGCATTTATATCATTGTTTATATTAATAATGATGATAAAGATTATAATTACATTAATAATATTAGTTTGCAATTACTTATATTTTTATTTTATGTTATTTTCTTGTACCAATACTTTGCAACTATAACACTATCTTGATAATTAATATATACTTGTACATCGTTATTTATTTATTTGCATTTATATTCTAATATTTATTGTTTTTAAGAATTTGTATTTCAGTGCTTAGCAATTTCAATGTCTTGATTCGGGGACATGACAGTTTGTCCCTATCTCCTCATTTGCTGATTCAATGAACTTTAGATCAGCAGATCGCTCATTCTCAATGTTATCAGGAAGATCAATGTCCCCTATTTCGATGATGGAAATACGTGAAGAACTAACTCCATTCTCAATCTTTGTAACCTCAAAAACATTAGGAACATTTTCAACCACTTGTATCTCTTTTACAGCCTCTTTTTCTTCAGACCTCTTCACCTTTTCATCCATGCATTGGTGGTTAGGCTCCCGAATTTCTCTACATGTGAAACAACGATTTCATCTTCTAAGCTCATTCCTACTGATTTCTTTTTTTCCTGTATTGAAATATTTTTTCCCTTTAGTCATTGCTCTCTCCTCATCTCCAAATTTATCAATATTAGTTACATGCGTGACAGGGCGGGTATTCTGATTACGAGATCTACCACCCTTGTGTGGTCTATGCTTCCACCTAAGATCCCTGTAGTCATGAAAAGATATTTCACTCTGAAAATCAGCACTTGATTCTTTCCAATCTTGTAAAATTTGATCCTCAAATTCCTGTTGTGCAAGATCAGTATCAAATTGAAAGTTATTCCTTGGTGGAAATTTAACTGATAGGGGTTTAGAGTTAGTACATCCACGGATCTAGAACTTTGATTTGAGCCCCTGTAGTCTACAAAATCATTACTGTTTGTATAATTTCTTTCTTGCCCATTGTTCCCATCAACACATTGGGTCATTAAGGCACTCAATTGAGCTAAATTTTGTTGTAATTCCCTCAGACCTCTAGCAAATTCATTTAAAATCTCTCTTGTGTTTTGTTTCCTATAGTCTCTGTATTCTCTATCACCCATAATTTATTCCACACTTCCAACACCTGTAAACTGTTCATTCACGCACGACCCTCCGTGATGGCAGGATACACTACTTTGATACCAATGTAGTAGCCTACCCTAGTTTGCATATAAGTTTTTTCGATTATTGGATAGGCATTTCGTCAAACAGTTATCCGGAAGTTGTTCCAAACTTGAATTCAATGGGTTTCCAATTTATTGATTAATGCCTTTGATTAGAACACTCATAATATGAATTTACAATCATCATATATATACTGCATATGCAATGAGCAGAACTATAGCCAGCAAACACTCAGCTAGCTTCCTCTTGATTTCCAAGAAATGTTTTTTTTTGCACAGGAATTATAATCATAAGTACATATCAAAAGAACTTCAGCAAAAGCCATTGTACAGAACATAGACCACAAAAAAAAACTACAAATATAAGCTTCAGATTTATTCAAGTAACACTATCTCAAGAATGCAAATCCATTCATATCTAAGAGCATAGATGGCAGACTCGCCAAAAACTCACGAGTTTTTTTTCAAAACAATTTTTTGGTGCAAGTACTCGCTTGGAAAAACTCGCAGTTTTTTCTCAAAACTCGCCGAGTTTTTGGCTAGTTTTTCAAAAAACTTGGCCTCTTAAAAACACCGCAAAGCGGAATAAAGGTAATTTACGATTCGATTTTACAGTTTGTGTGGTTTTCCGGAATCTTAATTTAGGCTTTGTAATGTCCCCTTCTCGAGCATGATCTTTTCAGTGACCGTTAGCCTATTCTGGAGACCCGTAGGCTATTCGGAAGGTGAAATTAGGGTTTCATGTTTCGAAGGATGCTCTTGCTTGAGGTTGGTTGTTTCAATGGCGGATTCTTTCTGGGTTTTCAGAGAGCTTCACAGTGATATGTTGTTCTTGGCATTCTAAGCAATTTCAGGAATTTACTATTTTTAGTAAATTCTATTTCTGGTAGTGGTCTTTTTGGTCTCGGCATAGTTGACTTTCCTCTTCAGTCGACTCAATTGATTTATTCAGATTCTGGCCTCGGGATGCAGTTTCAGAGAGATAAGTTCATTTCACTTAAATAACATTATTTTAATGTTATATTACCCCCTTGGCCTAGTCTCTTAACTTAATGATGTTTTAAAAGGTGGTCTTTAAGGGGTGGCGCCATCATTGAAATAATTTTATAATTATTAAGGTTGAATTAAAGCCTTAATATTGGACGCCATTATTATTGTGATGAATTTATTTAAAAAGTCAAAATTGAGCTTTGAAGAAAGAGATGCCATCTTTTGGAGGATTAGGGTTTGACTCAGAAAAGAAGATTAGGGTTTCGAGAAGGTCAACGAAAAATTATAAAAGGAAGCCTTTGGTTCTCTTTTCAGTATCTTTTGTCTACAGGAATGTTATGCTACCGGATTGGCTTTGGGATTGCTTCGAGGAATGCACACCTCGTAGCTTGGCATTGCTTCTCGCTTGAAAGATAGAGACTAGTGGTGAGATAGTGTAGTTTGAGAGTCTTGCATTGGGATTTGTGCATTGTAATCAGCTTGTGGCTTTCTAGTTCAGATTTATGCATGTTAGAGAAATTCTGGAAATTGCATTTGTAGTACAGCAGATTGTCCTTTTATGCATGTGAGGGTATCTTTAGATCTGAGAATGTTATGCTGCCGGTTTGGCTCTGGGATTGCTTCAAGGAATGTAAGCCTCCTAGCTAGGCATTGCTTCTCGCTTGAAAGATAGCGACTAGTGGTGAGATAGTGATAGATTGAATGTTTCATTGTGAGTTTTCTGCATTTTAGTCTTGTGAGGGTTTGTAAATCTGATTTATGCATGTTAGAGAAATTCTGGAAATTGCATTTGTAGTACAGCAGATTGTCCTTTTTATTCATAAGTAAAAAAATACCAAAAAGATTCTTCTGGGTATTAGCTTATTCTCTCTGTCTATAAGGGGCGACCCTTTCCTCCAGTTTGTAGAATTTTTAGTAGTGTTTTGGATTTTTAAATGCAAATCGCCCCTCTTGCTGGGCCGTACCATTTGCATTCCTTGGGATTTGTGCCAATAATTAATATCAGCATTTGGAGTTAGTTTTATGTGCTAATCTTGGGCGCCATCTTATTGAGATCATATTGCAATTCATTTCATGAAATTTGAATGAGTTTGGAGTGAGTTGTGAGTGGATTTGTGAGTTTCAGGGCTATTGTTCGTGCACGTGGAAAACAGGACTGTCACAAATCAGATTGTCAGGTTGGCTCTAATCATTGAGTTTTTGATCTAAGCTTTATCATTCAGTGAAGGAAACTCCATATATATTGTTGTAACTCTATTTATCTCGTGATTCACATTGATAGCAAGGTTTTACCTTTCATATTGTAAGCTGGCAGTAGTACTGACAGCAGTTGTTGTTCTTGCTTATCATGATTTGTAATGCTCAACTCTACATTCAGTAATTGCAATTGTATTTCCTTTATCTCCACCCTATGGTAGCTACTCTCCCACTCCGGGTCAG
>VDFB02034772.1:69226-138437 GCA_007258455.2 Sequoia sempervirens
AAGAACAACATATCACTGTGAAGCTCTCTAAAAACCTAGAAAGAATCTGCCATTGAAACAACCAACCTCAAGCAAGAGCATCCTTCGAAACATGAAACCCTAATTTCACCTTTCGAATAGCCTACAGGTCTCTAGAATAGGCTAACGGTCACTGGAAAGATCATGCTCGAGAAGGGGACATTACAGGTTACCAAGAAGAAAACAAAACACCAACGTTCTCAAACCAAATCACAAAATATTCAACCCACATGTGGGAGTAATCATCCTCCTGTAGTCTCAAGAACTTCAAGTTCAACTCCACATCACGTATCTTCAAAAGCTCAAGGTGATGGTGATAACAAGTCTCCTTAAAGGGGTTTATTAAGAAAAACATGTGGAGAAGATATTCCTGATCTTCCCTAATTAGGTAAAGATAAGGGTATAATTGAAGGAGAAGACGAGATAGGTAATATTTCCATTAGTACATCTTCTTCATCACATAGGTCATCCCCTATTAGGGAATTGAATGAGCCCCCAAGGATTGGACCCACACCACCTTCCTCTCCAGAAAATAGACAGACTATCACCCCTCATTTAAGGAGGACCTTATTTGATTCTTCGAGTTCTAGAGTTGCCATTGTTCCTATGACCTCCACCTAGTTGGAGAATAAGCTATCATAGAAAAGGAAGATAGTTTAGTTAGACCTCCTAGAGAAAGACATGGTAAATCAACTACTTCAAAGGACTCCTAAGACTAAGAGGCTAAAGACTACATCTAGACTTGTAGAGGATGATATCACAGGTAATCTTTGTATAGAAGTTGCTTGTCTCACTACACAAAAAGAAGCTAGCCAAGAAACTGCAAGTGATTTTGATGTTGCCAAGATAAACTTGGGACCTTCCACAAGAGATGGGGATGTACATAATTTCCAAGTGAGAGCAACAAGGCTAGTTGAAAGAACCAATAAAGATAAGAAAACTAAGGAAGAATTAAAAAACCTAGTTAGAGTTCTAACTAAATTCCTAAGATCAGTTTTTTATTTTACTCCTCAGCCAATATCTCAAGTTGAAGCTTCCTTTGATCCAACATCGATAATGGGAAAAGAAATAGCAAGCAAGATACAAAATTATAAGGTTTGTGAAAAAGCTATAGAGGATTGGGGTGGCAACATAATAGACAAAGGTAATTAATTCGTCTCATAAATGATAAGAGCTCATGAGAAGCCATATGGTCTAAAAATATAAATAGAGAAAGATATTGCCTCAACTAAGAACAAAGAAGGAATATTGGCCACATACCTTAATGAGATTAAAGGGATGTTGAATATGGGAATTGAAAAACTAGCCAATGAACAAATTATCCCTAATGTTGTTGATGGTTGCTGTGTGATCTAGAATAAGAGTGTGGATTCGAAATTGCAAGTTTTAAGGCAAAGCTTGCAAGAATCTAACAAAATGCTAACTAAAAGCAATACAATTATTGAAGAGGTTCGCAAGAATCTTTCTACACTAATTTACAACCCACCTGAGAGGGAAGCAACAGTAAAAATGATATGGATGCCCTAAATGAGGATCTCAAGAAAATGATTTATGAAGTTACCAATTCTCAACCATTCAATGCTAAAAGCTTGAGGAAATTCAGCAAGGTAGATTCCATCATGTTGTAGACAGTTGGATTGGTAGGGATATATGATAAGAGAATTGAGGCAGGGTAGGACAATTAGATGGCCTTGAAGTTGTGAGTGGGAATATCACCATTCCCCGGCATAAGGAAATTCCACTTGTCATTAAAGCATTCAAATCTTTGCGAAAGAGACTTGTTGCATCAGCAAACCAAGAACTGGGTAATGAAGCACCACCGTCGTGACCTTTTAGTTGCTTTCTTATTTTTATTATTATTTTAAAGACTATTTATTTTTGGGAAGTTACTTGAGAAAGAGGTGGTTACTCATTCCTTCTTATATATTTTTGTTTTGGAATACAAAAAACTCTCTTAGATAGTTATGAAAAAGACCTGTTACTTTATAATTTTGAATATAATACTCTGTAATTGGAACATTTATGCCTTTGTCAACATATGGTTTATGGAGATAATATAGAAATCTTGAATATGTGTGTTTGAGTTTCCTCTTGTGCCTCTATCATTCTTGTTTGAGTTATATGGTTGTTTATCTTTGTAATCGGTTTCATTTTTAGATAATATTAGATTAGAGATTGAAGTTTATAAATATTTCCATGCTTCCTAGTGTTTGTGCTAGTATCGATAGAATTTATTTCATTGCATCTGGTATTGGAAAGCTTTCTAGTTTTGGGCTTCCTACCTTTGCTGCTTTCAAGTTAAAAGCAAACAAAGATTTATTTTATTCATTATTTGAATTCATTGAATATCATAAGATGGAGTTGTACCTCCAAAATTCAAAGTATAATTGTTTCTCTAGAACGGTTATCCAGAGTTGTTGGTAGACATTGGCACCTTTTGGGTAGAGAACTAAGGTTATTGAAATATAACCCTCAAGGTGCTTGATTTGTTAACCAACGCCTATATCCAACATTCATAAAATAATGTGTTGCATTCCTCTATATTTAAATCCATTTGAAGCATTTTTAGGATATATAACAATTGGTCCACTTGATATTGCACTTAAACAAATAGGGTGAGCAAGGAGGATTGGACTTGGGGGAGACAAGATCAGTAAAATTCTTTGAGAGGATCCATGAAATCTAGCTCAAATTAAATTTAACTTTTCAATACTCAATTGAAGTACAAGGAGAGATATTATTAATATCATGTGGAGCATGGTCTCATGGTTGGATACAAGTTATGGTTGTCCCTAGGCAAATAACAAATACAAGGACAAGCCAAAAAGGCCAAAATTTTAAGGTATGGTCCATTTATCATCTTATAGATAGTCCAAGACAATGAATTTATATTGGATCTCCCTCCATTCATGTGTAACATATGCAAAAAATTGGTTAGAAAAATATTTCAATTGATTAATAATTACAACACATTACCCATACAATGCATGTAAAATAATATTAAGAATCAATAATATGAATTTTATAAATTTAGAATACTATAAATATATAAATAATACAAAATATACAATGAATCAAGTACTACAACCATCATAAATAATTATAAATGGGCCATGATCCTACTTGCCACATATTCAAAAGTGGTCACAATACAAAAATACCAATGTCTCCAATCTAGATGTTCAACTCAATCTATCCAATCTCTAGTTACCAATGGGAGAGATATTGAACCTAAACATTTGAAAAAATCTTGTCAATGAAATATTCCATTAATAACCTAAAATTATGAAATCTATTTAACTATGGTGATTATCTTATTAATCCATCCTCAATAACAAATACATAAACATTCATTCAAAACTAAATAGATCAAATAGTTGAACCGAGTCCATCCAAATTCAAAAAACATGTTGACAACATCAAATACGTACCAAATAATCATATTAAACCAATTAAGAAATTATAACAGTTTAAAATTAATATTTAATGCCCAACATATGAAGAAATATGGATATCAAAAGAATGGGAGCCTCTATTTACTGGTAAAGTTCATATTTTCCCCATATTTAAGGAGTTTTTTGTTGCCAAGTTTGACAATGCTCAGGATAGAAACAAAATTTTATGTGATCATTTTTTAGCTAGCAGGACAGATTTTTGTTGATGATTAAGCCTTGGCATTCTGATTTCAACCCTTCCTTTGAAGCTTTCAATAAGATCTCAATCTGGGTTCGGCTTTCTAATCTCCCCCTCCATTTATGGGTTGATTCTCTTTTGGAAGAAGTGGGTGATGCCCTTGGAGATTTTTGTTGGTGGATGTTGAATCCTCTGATATTTTTCACTCCACCTTTACTCATATATTGGTGGACATGGATGTTTCAAAAGGGTTGCCTGCTGAGATTTTACTTAAATATTCTAAGGGTTCTTGGGTCCAATCTTTGGACTATGAAGGGGTCCCCTTCCGCTGTCGAAGATGTTTTAAAATAGGTCATGTTGTTGCACAATGTGGATTAGAGAAGAAAGCAATGACGGCTACATGGTGGAAAGGTACCTCTCAACAGCATTATACAGTTGAGAAGAAACCTCAGGAGCAACATAGGATTTTTTCTGAGGTGGTTGCGTTGGAATCACAGGGTCTTGGGGCATCCTCTCTGGATGTCTCAAATGAAGGGGTTGTTGATACTAAGAAAGATTGTCATGTTGAAACCCCAAATGAGTGTGAGAATGGGTCTTTGGATGCCATTACTGGTAGCTTTTTTGATAAGGCATTGCCTGTAGGAAGAAATACTGATGAAATCTCTGAGACAGTGGCTACAGGCAATTTTCTTCAGGATAGTAGTATGTCAGCTTGGTATGTTAAGGCAACGCAAGTGGAAGAAGGTTGGATAACTGTAAAGGGGGAAAAAGAAAAATTCTCTAAGCCTTCTTTTGACATGACTCTGCGCTCCCACAAGAGTAGTTCTAAATGTAAATCTTGAAGTGTCTTGTTTGGGGGTTGGGTTTTGGTTGGTTGTAGGTTGTTTTTTTGCAGCTCTGTTTTTGGTTGTGAAGGGTTTTGGGTCCCTTCAAAACCTGCTTTTCACCTTATCAAAAACATCAAACGTGCAAGACAAAATTATGATAACAATAACATGCACACAAAATAAAATCACAAAGTGAATCCATACCACATACTCTAATTTCTCATACCACACCAAGATGTCAACCCCTAACTATGTAGTTTACTATAGTACCAAATACCTCACATAAGAAATAAATTTATCCATAGAAAGCATAGAGCATGCCACCTCACCAAGTGGAATAAGTATGCACACTAACAATTTAGGCCATGGGGCTTCATATAAAGATCTCCTAGATCTAGTGATAGAAGGTGATCACTAATGAATAGCATATCTTATGGACCCTCTTCCAATGAGAGCACTAGATCTTATGTGATGTAAGTCTTTGGAAATTAAAGTAATTTTTAATTATCATGCAATTTAATCTTAAGGGGTTCCATTGATATTTAAATGTGTTGAACATCAAGTAGATAAAATGATGGTATGATGTATCCATCCTAGATGAGGACACCCAATCTCTCTCTTCAAACTAGTCATGTTAACTTAAGTCTAACCAAGATACATAAAGACTCACAATAAGACACACAATTGTTGAGAATCTTGAGATAGACTTCCCATCATATGCTTACTCACAATTCCACCTTCAAACTATTAGGTTTTAGCCTGCTAAGGAGACATTCCATTAGAAAAATGAATTGAAATCACATATAAACATTAGGAAAATATCGTCCTAGCTAATCTAATCAAAGAAAACACACACAACAATGTTTATCAACTTGTGATCACTCAGATATTCAAAATGTGATATATAAAATGTCCTAAATCCACACCTTAGCTATGGGCTTTAGAGACAGAGAACAATGACATTGATTTCTAAAACACTTTTCATATTCTTTCAATGATTTATCTTGTTTTTCTCTTTGTTCTAGCATTATAGTCTTTAGGACAATAGATAATCAAAAATTTAATCATATCTCAAAATCCAAAAATTATGTGGTTGATTATAAAAATTTGAAAAAAATAAATTTTATTAAAAAAATATTGTATCCATAATAACTCTTCTTTTCATGATAATAGTTGTTGGTGTTAGTAGAAAATATTAATAAAACACTTTTATTATAATATCAACACATAGATTGTCACTAATCTAGTCATATTCCAAAATCCATAACCTAGGTATGACTAATTTTTTGTGAAGATTTAAAAAACTTGATGACACACCATCTACTAAAATCTTATAGCAAATTAGTTTCTGAAATAAAATTTCACGACCATAAAGACTATTTTTATGGCAATAGTTTCATTCTAGTTTTTTATTTACCTCATTCCAAATTCACTCAATTTCATGTAAGTTTTCAAACATACATCTCCAAATTAGCAAATATAAATTATTTATATCCATAATCATGTTATAGGTTGTTCACATAAAAAAAAACCTAAAATAAGATCAAAAATCCCTTTTACTAACAAACATTCTTTCTAGTTTTTTTACACTAAACTAACACAACTTTCAAACACCATCAGATTCCCAATTAAAGAATCAATTTGACTCTTCATGTAGTTTCAAAATTTATTCATAAATTATTTTAGATAATTTTAAAATTTAACTCCACTTGATATCTTATTTCTTCTCTAGATTTTACTATGTTTCTTCCTACACAAGAAACCCTTAATTTTGATAATTTAATCCTGATTGAGTTTCCAAATTATTCTATGACTATTCATTATAAAAATATTTTCTAAATTGAAATCTTAATTTTTAATTCTAATAGAATTAACAAATTTCTCATTGATTTCCTATTGAATAAGAAATACTTGTACAACTAAAACAAACATCTCTTTTGCATTCAAGATCAAAAATTTACTAAACTCAAATAAAATATTTTTGAAAGTAATTTTATGTCAAGAATCTTTCTCAATCTATTTAGCAATTTGAAATGAAATGGATGAACCACAATCTCAATGAAAATCCTTCCAACTACAATAAAAGCAAATATAATTCTTCAATCTTCCAAATCTTGTATATTTCTTTTACTAAAATACCATATTCTCTTTTTATATATTTTTTCCTTCTTTATAAAAATATTATTTTTCTTATTATAATCCCTATTGTAGGAATAAAGTCAAGAGCTTAAGATTTTATCTTTAATTCAAAGAATTTACATTAAGATTTACTTTCTTCCTTTATGCACATCTTCTTAGCAAAGAATATAAAAAACACATTATCTTATTTATTAAATTAATAATAAAACTCACTCATAAACTATTTTTAGGAAATTATTTATCTTTAATTCTCAAATATGATAAATATAATTATTTAATTTTTTAATTTCTTATTATGTAACTTGCACACTCAGTATTTAATTAAATTTAAACAAATAATATTACATCTATTTTTTCTTTTAGAACTTAATTAGCAAAATAAATAAAATAATTATGTGCTCATAAATGGATCACCATTATTAATTTATTTATTTATAATTTATGAACATCTAATTTAATTAACTAATTAATATTTTCCACACCATTGAATCATAGGTGAAATAATTTAACACTAAGAATTAGTTAGCATTCTTTTAATACTCTTAATACCCATTCCTAGTTAGCAGTGTTAGATAATCATTATAAATCTATAATCAATAATCAATAATTAATCATGTCATAAATCACTTGTAGTGAAAGAATGCATACAAGGAAATGAACTTAATCCAACATCTTATAATAAATGAACATCTAAAAAAGGTCAAAATGACAGACATTGCATCCTCCCCCCTTAATAAAATGTTGCCTTGAGCATCAAACAATAGAGTATCACATCAAGGTTTCTCAAAATAATGATAACAACAATCTATCATTAAATAAAAAGAAATTGGTAATCTTTGCATAAAAAATCCTCATCCTCCAAAGTAGAACCTCTCACCAAACTCCTCTTGCATAACCTTCCCTAGCATGATTTTCCTATTTTGAATTTTGGCAATGTCTACAATCTTAAATTCTAACAAAATCTATGCATAACTCGCCCTCAAAATACACCAAAAGCACCTACCAATTAGTCATGTGCAAAGGATCATGAATATATTTCTTCAACAAAGAAGTATGGAAAACATCATGGATCCTAAAAGGTGTTGCTAATAGAGCAAGATGATAAGCCACAAGACTACTCTTCTCTGAGACATCAAAGGACCCATACGCAAATGAGCTAATTTGGAAGATTTCCCAAATTTTATTAATTTTGTGGTTTAACCCTAAGAAACACTTTATCTCCCACCTAAACTCTTAAGAAACCATATTAATGTCTATATAACTCTTTTATTAATCTGTTGATTCCTTTAGCCTTTCTCTAATTATTTGAATCTACCATACTCCTAACTTATTTCAAAATAAAATGCAACATGATTCCCAATCCATCCCATCCTATAAGATGCTTACACTTTCTTCCATACAAAGCTTCAAAAGGATATATTTTTAGTGATGCACGATAAGAATTGTTAAAGTTTTGACATTGTCCTTAACATTCCTTGAAATCCAATCTACAACCTTAGTCAACTTATCCACTACCACTAAGATAGAATCATGACAATAGGTATCTCTAGAACAAAACCCATTTAAATTATAAACCATTTGGAAAAGTACATCATGAGGAAACAACTCTCCACTAAGATTTGTATGCTCTAATTTTACTCTCCAACACAAGTACTTATCCACATAGGTAGCTACATCCTTCATGCCATTCTAGAAACATAACTTCTTCATATCAACATATAGTTCAATCTCACTTAGATGAGCATTGTAGTTGCATAATGGTCCTCTCAAACCACCTTTTGTTGGAACATAAGTATTATCCTATAATCTTGGGAACATGTCTCTATCCATGGAATAATTTAGATATTGATCCAAATAATTATGAACCATCTAATAGAACTCATCAAAATTTTGAGCCTCTTGAATAAACTTTCTCAAATCTATTAGAACCTGTGACATGGTTTCCACACTAGTCCTCCTAGTAAGAGCATATGCCACTTTATTCTCTTCACCTTGAAAAAATAAACGTAAATATCAAAGTACCTTAGAAGCTTTAGCCATCTTCTTTATCATTAATTTAGATTAGGTTTGAGTAAATAAATCTCCCAACCCCTTATTATCTATCTTGAACAAGAAAGGTCTACCCCTGACAAAAGTGTCTCCATACCTTAAGCATGTGAATTCAAGTGGCAAGCTTTAATTTATGAGTCAAATAATTCTTATCATGATCCTTAATATTCATGTACTCATATGCATATACTCTACCATCCTACATAATAATTCCTCTAGAACCCTCTAAAAAATAATATATCCTATAGTTAGAGCTTTAGATCCACCAACCTAAGATTAACATAATAATTAAATAAATATACAGAACACCTCCAATATAAAGCGGTCATATTACATGCGTTTTGCATACAGTGCAGCATATCAAACCCACTGATGCAAACAATTACAATGCATATTGGACTGAGTTATCATATTCATTTGTCCCAACTGCCTTTACAAGCAAAATACAAGAAGTGTATACACAGAAAATATGCGCATAGAAAGTATCAATTCTGAAAAGGCTGAATAAGTTTGTAGATGCAAAATACAAGAAAGGGTATACTCATTGTCAGCTACAATCCTAAATATTCAGTAAGTTTGTAAATGCATCCACAAGATCTTAAATATACAGAACTTTTGTAAAACATTTAAGTCACAAAAACAAGGATCCTCATGGATAAGCTGCAGACATTTCAATTGATACCACGCAGCAAGTTATATTCCAGATTAATCAGAATCTGACGAGTCCTCTTCTTGAAGCACAAAAGCATCAACCTCTGCAAAGTGAGCTTTCTGCTCCTGGACAAAATTTTTAGGCAGAGTATATTTCCCCTCATTTACAGGTACAGACTTTCGCCTGCTTTGTGCCTTCATCTGATAAGGTAGTTAAACCCAGTTTAAATGAGTCCCAAATACTCAAGGAAATAAACCACCAAAATTGTTAAGCATCAATATATTTTTAAAAAAAAAAAACCTAACAAATGCTTCTACAAAGACTAGAAAAAAATTAAAATTATTGCGGTACTCTGAATATGCAAGAATGCACCCAACAAAGAAGAAACCATCCCCTCAAAACAGACCTTTGGAATTCCTGACACAGGAGAATCATCCAAAGCACCTAATGAGGAATTATTCCAGACCTCGGTACATCTCTCACCTGCAGGGCTGATCAAGACAGAATAATGTATTAAGCAACATAAATATACATACCATTAAAATTATTAAAACAGAATTCTATTGATCTTTTGATAAAAATAAATTGTGCCGGGAGGGGAGTTGCAAAAAGATATTTCTGCAGATAAGCTAAGCATAGAAGGAATCATGGCCTAACTTTAACAGCAATACTCTTCTTTATTTATTGCTTTACTTTTAAATATTGCTCTTTGGTTATCAACCAACTTATGTTCCATATGTTCATCAAAATCAACCATCCCATTCAAAGACTCCCTCAAAACTAGGTTGGATTAGGTCAGTTTAACTTATAGTGATTCATAGATGTCTTTGATATATTTTTCTATAATGTGGACCATTTCCACATTTGGGGAACCATGGATCTTGTCACAAAAGATGATCACACACTGCTCATTTTTAAAACTCATTGTGCGATATTGGAATCTCAGGTCAGTTGGAAGCAAAATGGTCTATACCAACAATGTAGGATTCCTTTCTACATCCACATATTGATCACCTCAAAATTGACCTAAAACTTGATCCCTTCTATGTTTATCTCCACAATTTGCATTGGGTCGAGTGGCCTCTCCTTGGTGCTATTGGCCATGTATAGAAAATGAGGTGGACACAATGCAGGCTGCCCATTGCATCACAAGCTACTTTTGTAAGAACATGGACCTAGAGACATGTATCAACCAATACATTGCAGCCAAAAACCATGTAGTTCCAAAGGTAATAAAAACTTCAAGTAACACCTAGTAATGACCATGCAAATCACTTTGTGTCTCATCTCCTAGGTGTGCATCGACAATGGACTAACCAAGGTCATCTTGGGACACCAACTTCTCCAACAAGAAGTTGAATTTGGAAAGAACTTAATAGAGCAATTTTAGGATAACATAACACACATCAAACTCATTACCCTCTTCTACTCATCCCTCAACAACCTCACTTTGAGCCACATGTAGCATTTGCACAACATCCCCATAGAGTTGGTGATTCTCGTGGGGCCTCAAGGGTTTACCATTTTCTTTGGGCCGGCTAACTTTTTCCTTCTGAGAATTCAATTGTGCTAGACCTAAAGAGGTCCATGTACCTTGTTGGTGCACATTCTTCATTTCTTACTCTTATGTGTTGCTTTGGGTCAACACTTGTACAAATTTCTTTGGAGAAACAATAGAACAAACCTATTAAATAATTTGAGTAGTCATTTGACATGAGTCCAAATGTTGGAGTGTAGTCCACTCTTTTTTATGCTCCCCATCACAATACCCACAATATGGGAATTTGATGCACTTGTGCAATGTATGACCCAACTCACCACAACTGTAGCAAGTGGCATATCAAGTGTGACTACCATTGTGTCCTCCATGCCATCCATCCTTACGTCTAGGTTGTCCTAAGCGCACCCTTAGTACTGTGGTGCGGTGTGTTGCTCAATTTGAGACTAGGCACACATAGCCATGACTTCTGCAATTCTTTCCCAACACTTAAACTACCTAGCAAGTGTCTGTGCGATGTGTAGTGCTTTAGCAAACATTAAACTAGAAATTTATGGACGCCTTTCAATTTCTAGAGAAGCAAACATGCTAATGTTTCATTATAATCATGGCAAATGGTGCAGTCAAGGATGCACAATACCGATGGAAACAATGCAATGCTTATAGCCCAAGCTCTCGCCATCAAGCAATCAGTCATTGTTTGACCTTCACTTCAGCACCCAATGCACCATAGTCCTCCTTTTCCTTTTGTTTGTACTGCAAGCTACTCCATGCAAGCAGCCATTTGTCAATATTTTCTTCCAACTATACACCTAGGCCATAGTTTTATGATTTGCCCAATGTGTCAAACCACAAGGTAGCTTTAAGGACCTCCTTGTGGGTAGGTAATGTTTGTCAAACCAATTCCCTTTGAATTTGTGCAATTAAGCTGCTTATGAACCATTCTTTTTTAATTACATTTCATCAATTGTACAAAGAACTTTGGATATGAGTGTCTTGAACTGCTAATCATACCTACACACAAACTCACCTAACAACTACTTAATGTCCCAAGGATGTTGCGGTGCAACATTTTAGGGTAGTCAGATTTTGAAAGAAATTTGATCTTATATTTCTCCGTATCAAATTTTCATCCCGTCGAAGTTGTCGCACAAATACCAATCTCATGTGTGCCTATTCAATGTGGCTGTACACAGCCATATTTTAAGGACGTCACAGCAATATCCTGGCATGCCATGTTATTTCACATGCCTTTCAATGCCTAGAAGCATCTTCACACAAATGAACAGCCTAACAATAGAAAGTGTAGGCTCAAATATGATCACAAGATTCTGCATCGTGTTATATTGCTTTCTAGCTAGTTGTGCTATCAATCTATACACTTATGATGTCATGGCCTAAGAAAAATCTTTAAAATCAACAACAGTTCCATTAATAATATTACCATTTGCAGATACATCATCTACTTCAATGTTTCCTTTAGCTTGGCGGTGTATAGTGTGCGCCCCAATATGTTGCATCTATTTGTTATCAATGCAATTCTCCCTGTTCTAAAATACGCACAGGGCAGTGGCCTTAGATCATGGCATAGTTCATCGCAATCAAATTTTATATATTCAACCTCCTCAGCAATTACTTTGAGTTTATAAATGAGTGTTCCATCATGCAAGTTATCAATCTTTACACATACACTCAACCCACCCTTCCACCAGTGACACCCCCATGTGATCTAAATTATCAATGCCTCCATTATTGTGCTGCCTCCTCTACATGTAGCGCGTTGAGGCTGGTCATCCTGCCTCCAATGCAACAAGTGCAGCTTTGCATCATTTCTATTATCTCTCCCTATGCTCTACACTCAACATTAACATTGATGGTCTTCATTATATCATGTCCTTGTTTTCATGAACTAGCTGCTCCCTCGTCCACACAACCTTTTTTGTGGAAGGCAACTACTCCATGGTGAAAGTTTTCACGTCTTCCCCAACAGCATCTTCACCCACAAAATGACTTGCTTTAGAAACTTGCACCAAGCAGGATTCAATAATTTATTATGCACTTCTTCAGTAAATGTATAGGTGGTGACAACAAATTGAAGGATGTACAAATTGATAATGCCTTTGATAAAGATGTCAACAGAGCATATCCATACCAGATATGCAAGTCTCAGCCAAGCAATTGATTCCAACATCCACAAAATTTGGCATTGTTGTTCACTTCGGCATTGTCTAAGCCATGCAGAGATCCAATCAAAAGTTTGCTCAGGAAGCTTGACTTAGGACATCTAATATCGCCTTTTGACATCAATGGTACAAGGGATTCACTTCCTAGGATGTAGAAACCCTAGTTTCCCCCCTGACACTGAATCTGACTGTGTTTTTGAGTTTTTCTGACGTTTTTGGGTTTTTGTGATTTTTTTGCAAATTTTGGATTTTTGATGCAATAAATGAAAGGTACGATTTTTGCAATAAATTGAAATAAATTCTACAAAAATTAAATGACTCTGAAATGGATTGAAAATGGACGCCAGTATCTTTATTCAAACTTTTCTACTGATTACAATGAGACCCAGATGCATGCAATGAATAAAATTAAGAATTTTCAATATTTTAAAAACCTGGAAATGGCTGCAACAGAAGTACAGAAATGTACGGCTGAGGTAAATGATGATCTTCTCCCTCTGAATGATAACCTCTGATGATGCCCAAATAGCCTGCGCCTGTACTGGAGAATGTGGGAAGTCAAGGAAAGAGGCGTTTCTCCTTCCAAACCAAAGACGCCTCAAGACTGGACAGTACGGCCAGAAATCTGATGGTACGGCCTGGTAAGTACGGCTCCAGCATGAATCATAAAGTAAATAACATATGCCGCTTTCTAAACCCTCTGTATCTTCTGAGAATGGACGCCTAAATGAATGAGATGCTCTGAATGCAAACAACTGAATAAAACTCTGAAGATATCAATTCCTCTGAAGATCTGTGATTTCCTCTGTGTGAGAAAACCTCTGCTGGCAATAGATCAAGTGATATTTCACACTCTCTGAATTGCTTTCCGCTGGAGATGGCTCGTTCCCCAAGGAAGTCGAGTTCAAAGCCTAAAGTCTGTGCTCAGATCAATTTGATCAGTTCTCAAAATCCAATAATCACATAATGGCTCAAAAACCAAGGCAAAATCCACTTTATGCTGAAAAGTGCGATTTCCTCAAGAATAGGGTTTTAATAAAATATTCACATTTTAATCTTTTAATATTTCAATAGTCTCCGTGAAATATTTTATAATAAACATTAATTGCCAAACTGGCCCCCTTTTGATGATGGGCGCACCCCTCAAGGCAATCACTTAAGTTATAATGTAAAATTATAACTTTATATTATAAACATTAAATAATTAATATTTAATCAATATAATTAAATATTAATATTTTCCTCATTACTCATCTGATTCCTGATCCGTCTGATGCTGACGAACTCTGAAGTGATTCCTGATGCCGCCAAAGCCCTACTGCTAAAAATAGCAAGGGTCCCACACTGCCTGCCAGGAACTGCTAAAAATAGCAATTCTGCAAAAAGCCTCTGAATGAGCCAGAACGAAAGACCACTGATCAATCTCTGCAAACTGAAGCTGAGCCAAGCTCCGAAGTGACCCTCTATTCAAACAATCAGCCTACGAGGGTCGTATGATAGGCCAATCCTGTCCTCTGAGAGATGTCACTGAGAAGGGGACATGACATAGGACTAGCAGTGCAAGAGTAACATCGAATAAGTGGACTGGTTGCAGAGGAACAGTTAGGGTCAGTTAAATCATGAAATAAGGTGGGTGGATGAGTTAATAGGGTGAGTTAAATAATGAAATAAGGTGGATTGGATCTGTCAATTAAACTGCCATTGATTGAGGACTAGATTTCCTATGATTAAGTAACACAGAAAAAAGGGAAAGCATGGAATATGGGAAGTGTTGGAAGGACAAGACAAGGCACTTACTAAATTCAAAAAGAAAAATCAAGTTCATTCTCAAGCTTGTGGCACCGTCATGGCAGTTGGTGACATTTGCAGATGGAACCCTTCAAGCATGGAAATTAGACCATCTTGGGGATGGAAACCCTCAAGGAGCAAATCAAAATTGAGAATAAATCGGAAACTTCAGTAGTGTTCAGATTTGCATGTGTATTAAATTAGCATGTTTCAAATTTGTTATTTTGTATGCATTAGTTGAGATTTTTATAGGACTCCTTATACAGATATCATATAACTTCTTCTCATGCCATTACTGAATCTTAGCTACCACAGTGATTTCTTCAACTATGCTACACTCTATCCTACTTGTGAACCATCTGCAAATTTCATCCCACTTTACTTGCTAAGGCACATCATACAGCACACATATTCACTGAGGGTCCCAGCAATGTAACCAAAATGTTAATAGTTTGTCAATGTGTGCAACAAACCATGGTTACTTTTTTTGTAGTCTGCACAGCGGCCTACATTCTACCTCACCCCTAAAGCATGCTTCAGAGTTTGGTACTGTCTTTGCTATCTACGCACTGTCTAAGATAATGAAGTGATAATCTAACAATTGACATGAAATAGACAACTGGGCAAAAATCCAATGAGTCATCCATTCATTATCTCTGTGTCAATGATTATAAAATGTGGGGCTTTTATAGCCTCTTCACCCCAGTGTGAGCAACTCGAGTTTGCATGCGTGTGCTGTGCCTAGTTGTAAATAAAGATGTGTTGACAGAATAGGTAATGATGTATTGTCAGGGCAGTGTAAATAACAATCACTGAATTCAATTTCCTTTGAACATTATAAATACCAGTCGTAGTTCAAACAACAGGAAACTCAGGAATGATAATTTCAATTTTGATCAATTAACCCTACCTTTGCATATAGCATCAGCCATAGCTGGGCAATATATATAAATCATAGGTCTAGAACAGAAATCGCCAACACTTATCAGTGAGTGCTATGTTATTTGGAACTCCCTGATTTTTTTGAATCAAAGCATAATCTAATAGTCTTATTACAATACAGTTTAAATGCTGTCTTGCACAGATATGTCAATTGCTGTTCCAACTTAGGTTAGCACTGTAGGAAAGATTTGACAGGGGACGCTACACACAGCAAACTGCAGATTTCCTCTAATACTGCCTTGAACTGTCCCCTGGGTGACTAATATTGCCTTGATCTGTCCACTAAGTGTCTGGTATTGCTTTGAGCTGTCCACTGGATGTGTTTGTCTGTCATTTCCCAGTTGTTGCCTATGCCGCAAGTCTCCACATTTAGGTGCTGCTCACTCTAAGGTGACTAGGATCCATGCCACCTTAACTCAGCTCGCAACACTTGTAAACTCGCTCAACAATATTGAATGGTATGGAAGATGCACTGGATTCAGCAATCCAGTTTCCTTACAGTGAATGGCAAACATGTAATCAACCTGTGCCCTCAACTTCCTGCTGTTTGATAACACCTTTTGTGATGAGCACACGGTATTCAGTTGTATGCCAAAAAGTAAAGTATTACATGACTGCTCACTTCATATTGCTAGCTCGTTATTCAGAAAATATAACAAGGAAGTTTCAGACTGTAATGTCTTGAAACACATACTGCTGTAGTAAATTTCTGAGTACCTACGTATGCATCTGCTTTATTTATTTGCTCAAATTGGTTTTGTATAAGGCAGTAGTTGTGTATCTGCAAATACATCAATGAATGAGAGTCCAATGTGATGGAATGAAGTTGTGAAGTTTGATTGTTAAATGTATCTTTGCATTTCCTTTGAATATTGTCATGGTACCTGCCATGGAATGAGATATGTTTGACAAAATGGAACATCTGTCAACCGGAAAGTGATTGCAAAAATTACCATTAAATCAGAAGGGGTTTTTACAGTGGTATTAGAGCAGTGCATCCTGCCAGCCTGAGGGTGATCAGTAAAAAGAAAAATGTGAGTTTGCTTGTTGAGTGACCAGCACTCATTCGTTCAGTCTCAACAGGTTGTTGGGTTGGAAAAAAAATGAAGACAAATCAGGAACTCATGGTAGAATTGATGCAGGTCTTTCAGGACTATGATAGAGATTTGACAAAGCTTCTACAACATCCTGAAATGTTAGATCCTCTTTTTGCAAAGGAAAAGGAAGCTAACACTAATACAAAAGAAAAAGAAACGAAGGAAAGAAAGAAGAATTTTTTCCTCGAGATGCATAGCCTACAGGTGAACCCAGTGTGAGCAAAAATCAGTTGAGAGAGAGCAACATTGTTTCACATGTCAAGGTGTTTGGACACCTAACCATTCATGTGGAGCTCCTGAAGAAGATGAAGTCATGCTCACAAGTTCAATTTGGCAAGAAGATTCCTTAGAGGTGCATGCATCTGTTCCTGTTGAGGATGTGTGCAATGAGGTTGTCAAAACAGCAAAGCTATAGTATCAGGCTGATTACACTAGTGTGTATGATGATCATGTTGACAATATACATGATGATGTTTTCCAATCAGCGGGTGATGATGATTCAACATCTTATCTTAGTGACGAAGATGTGGCGTTGGATAAATTTTCTATTGATGCTGATCTAACTCTCTATGAGTTATGTATGGAGGTTGTCAAAGAGGAACCTGAAATTGGAAAGCGGGTTGTTGATAAAAACTCATAAATTTTGTATGAGGATGTAATGTCCCCTTCTCGAGCATGATCTTTCCAATTGACCGTTGGCCTATTCCAGAGACCCGTAGGCTACTCAGAAGGCGAAATTAGGGTTTCGTGTTTTGGAGGATGCTTTCGCTCAAAGTTGGTTGATTCAATGGCGGATTCTTTTTGGGTTTTCAGAGAGCTTCGCAGTGGTATGTTTTTCTGAGCATTCTGAGCATCTTTCTGGAATTTACTATTTTTAGTAAATTCTATTTCTGGCAATGATCCTGTTGGTTTCGGCACGGTTGGCTTTCTACTTCAGACTGATCAGTTGGCTTACTCATTTTTGGCTTTGGGGCACAATTGGAGAGATAAGTTCGAATTATTTTAATTAAGTCATGTTTTAATGTTATATTTTAACATTGACCCCCCTTGGCCTAGCGACTTCACTTTAAGTTGTTTTAAAAGATGTTCTTTTTGGGGGGGCGCTTCATTGAAGGAAATTAATTATATTTCTTATAAAGAAAGTTTAATCCAAGCATAAATTGGACGCCAACTTCAAGAAGGAGATAAAGTTGATATTAAAAGTCAAAGTTTTGCTTGGGAAAGTGGGACGCCACCTATTGGAGGATTAGGGTTTGGTTCAAGAAAGAAGATTAGGGTTTCTAGAAGGGTCCTCTGGAAATTATAAAAGGAAGGCATTGGTTCTCATTTGGATTATCTTTTGTCTACAGGAATGTTATGCTGCCGGATTGGCTTTGGGATTGCTTCGAGGAATGTAAGCCTCCTAGCTTGGCATTGCTTCTCGCTTGAGAGATAGCGACTAGTGGTGAGGTATTGTAGCTTGAGTGATTTGTAGTGGGATTTCTGCATTGTAGTCATTGTGTGGCTTTGTAGTTCAGTTTTATGCATATTAGTGAGATTCTGGAATTGCATATTCTTTACAGCAGATTGTAGTTTTCATTCATAAATCAAAAATATCAAAAAAGATCATTCTGGGTACTGCATATTTCACTTTGTCTAGGAAGGGCGACCCTCTCTGCCAAGATATAGATTTTTTAATAAAGAATTGGATTTTTAAAGTGAAATCGCCCCTCTTGCTAGGCCGTACCATCTGTACTTTCTTGGGAATTGTGTCAGAAAATATTAAAGGTTCTCTGTGGGGGTTTTTCATTACAAGTTTCGTCGCCATCCTTCTAAGGGTGCTTTGCATTTGATTTCACGTCAATAGGGTTAGAAATGAGTGAGATATGATCATTTTAGTGTGGTGTTAGGCTGCTGATTTACATTTAAAAGTGCAGATCTGTCTAAAACAGAATATTCAGTTTGGTATTTGAGTGAAGTAAAGGGTCTTGGCATTCTTGTTAAGCACGGAGAATCCTCTTAATTGATGTACGCTGCATTGTTCTAATTCTATGCTCTTGGCAAGCGGTTTCTCTTCATATTGTAAGCTGAACAGTAGTACTGTCAGCAGTTCTCTAATCTTGCTTATCATGTTTTGTAATGATTACTTTACATTCTGAAGTTGCACTGTAATTCTTAATATCTCCGCCATATGGTCGCCTCATTTCCCATACTGGAATTGGGTAGCACATACTTGGTGTTGAGTTTGCTTTCAGCATATTAGATGGTAGGGATCCTCTGACCACATGCTCGTCGTTCGCCAACGCATTTCTTGGTTAGAGTTCGTGTATCAGCATTTCCATTAAGATCCTCTAACCATATGCTCGCCATCACTTGCGCCATTCTTGGTTAGAGTTCCTTCCAGCTCTGTTTCTGCATTCAGATCCTCTGACCAATGCTCACACCTTGCCCACATCGGGATCCTGGTGTACATTCTGGTTAGAGTTGCTTCAGCATCATTTTGGTTTAGAGCTAACCCTAACGATTGTGTATTGCTCTGCTTATTGTAATTGAAAATTTGAAAAAATTGGCTCGGATTATTTCAGAGGACGATAAGTCTCAGGGTTCCCAACATTTGGCAGATCAGTTGAAAATCGGTGAAGACAAGATCAATGCAGCCTTAGAACATTTTGATGTCACTCAGCAATTGATGGAAAACTGTTGTTGGAGGACTCCGAGAACACATGAGCACTTTGATGGTGATGTCATGTCCCCTGAAATTGTAATACCCAAATATGAAAATATTGAAATACTAATAAGTAAATAAAATGAATATCTGAATAAATATCGAAAATATAAATACCAATTTTAATACTATTATAATTATCATCAAGTAATTATTATGATGATAATATTATAATAATAATATAAAATTATACAAACAATTGATATTCCTAAACAATTATTATAATCATAAAATATTAGCAAATAAAATAAAATAAATATCAATATATATATATTTGAAATATAAATCTGATTATAATGATAATTTGTGATATCTATAAATATCATTATAAATATTATAATGGTAATATATATATCATAAACAAGGATAAAATATTAAATAACACTAAATTAATATTACACAACTAATATTAGTGCTACAAACAGCAAAATAAAATATAAACCATAACATTCATAAAACCAATACCATTATTACTGACTATGCCTTAGTTAATAAATAAATAAATCTAACAATAGCAATCCCTAGTAATGAAGGCATAGAAATTATCAAATAAAACAGACAGCAATCACCATACAATCAGCCACAATTAGTGGAAAGAGCAATTACCATATGCAAGGGATACGTACTTCTAGAGAGGTGCGATTAAAGCAAAAAGAAATGAAACATGAAGGGACGTGTCTATGGGCAGCATTTATATAAGGAAGATGATTTCAAACAAGAGGATCATCGAAGGAAGTAAGGGAACAAAACAGGACAATCAGCACTGCTCTATCAATCATCAGTAGGAAATAAAGAAAGAGATCTGCTAGTAAATAAGGATCCAATTGTATTATAAATGATATATTTGTGAGGGAATAATTAAAGGAAATAAATTAAAAGAAATTAGGAATCTGGGTAGGAAACAGCAGATGAAGAAATAAAGAAGAGGCAGATACAAGAAGAATAGAAGATATTTCTGAGGGATATGTTGATGTCATAGCAACTTCGGGCTCATCCTTCCAGCCACGAGTCAAGACATAAAATTGCATATAACCTATCAGCTATTTATTTTATTGAGATAATTAAAGTGAAGAGGCACTTCACTTGGTAACAATGTAATTTCTAATTGGGCCGACCTTCCTTGTATTTCGCATCTTTCATTTGTAATTATATTTTCTTATTGTGGCTAACCTTGTAAATGAAGAGGTGCGACCTCTCTCTCATTTGTATTTATACAAGGTTCACTTCCATTCATTCATCATCAAGCAAGTTTATTCTTTCCTTCACAAGTGCGAATTTCATCAAGAGCAGATCTAAGGTTCTCTAAGAGCAGAATTCAATATCAAGGAAGAGCAGATTAGAATCTGTCATTGCATCTAGAGTTGCTGCTGAATATTGGCCTTGTGATTGGCCCCATTGTAAAGAGAATTGTTGCCATTATTTATATATATATAAGAGAGATCTTTGTTGCTGGGTTTTTCTCCCTCAAGTGGAGGGTTTTCCCAAGGTATCTTGTTGTGTTCTATTGTTCATGTGCTGGTTATTTTTTTCATGTTTCTGTTTATTGCAAATCTGATTAAATAAACAACATGGTATCAGAGCAGGTATGAGAAGAGATCCAATCAGATTTGCTTCAGGTAATGGGTAGCATCACTTGAAGCAATTGAATTCAACCATGCGTATGAAATGGCAAGCATCAAGGCTGTGTTAAGGCTGTTCGATGTGGAAAGATCACCGGGTCTCCAGTGGAGGCGTGATTACTATTAGCAACTCTGATTCGCCATAGTCAGGGACTTGGCTCATTCTGTATTGGGCATTTTTTTTATTTTGGGTTGTTCCTTGGTATGGTGGCCCGAAGATCTATCGGTGTTGGAGTAAGGTGCTAATCCAGTTCTATCGGGTTGATGTGTCCTCAATGACTGTAGAACTTCTGCAATACTTCTTCAAAACTTTCATGATCTTTCAAAGTTTTTTTTGGGCCTCCATGAACATTCTCGCATTGCCTCTTCACCATCCGCCATTGACTTATTCAATCTAGACATTGAATGTGTTGTTCGATCTGGACTTTGGGCCGAGGCGTCATGTTGGGAGAAGATTTTCTTTTTATTTGGAGAACCCGATATCGGGTCTGATCATGAGAATTGAGTGTTTAATTGTCATTTGTTACATTTGTATTCCCCGCACATAGCTGGGTATATTATACGCTATTGCTACTTGTGCAAGAAATTTTGGAGGATCGCCACTGGTATTATGATTTCATGCGTTATTTATTCTACCTTCATTGGCATCCTTGCAATTTAGAATTCGGAGTCTCTCGTCAAATTGTGCACAGCCAAGTCCGGTTGGAAGTAAAGTTTACAGTCTTCACGACTTCTAAGAGCATAGCAATCTATTGCAATTAGCACACTAAGTCAAAATATCGATGGGTTGTCATTCATCCCACTCACAAGAGGCAGTCAAAGGGAAACCTTATCGTGTGGAATCAAGTTGGAGGACTTCTATATCAATCTTGGTCAAGGTCGTGGGCACCATCAGTATCGCCTCGAGACCTACAGAATCTGAAGCTCTCTCTAAACCGTCAAAGTTGTCCTTCACAGGATCAAGTAAGCTCGGAGTATAAAATCAGCAAGCCCGTCTAGGAAGTCAAGTGAAATCTCAGGACAGAATCGTCGAGGCAAGCCATCATGCTATTATCCCCCTGTGTTTGGAAATGTCCTATGAGTTGCATGGCACTGATGACAGATGTAAGGTTTGTTGCATAATCTGGTAATGTTGTGATGCGCTGAAGTTCATCCTTGTTGTTTTTCTACTTCCACACATCACAGAGCGTGTTGCATCTACATCATAATTTGGTGGGTTGCAATTGGAAACATAGTGCATTGTAAATTTGAACGGTCAAAGACCATGTTCAAATTTAACCCGGCCACCTCTACAAATTCTAAGTCAAGGGCCTGTGTTCAAGCCGTGAAGGTTGTGGACTGATCTGAGCACAAGAGGAACGAATCATACTGTGTCCAGTAAATTGCATCCATCAGAATATTTAAAGAGATAAGTATTCTTTGTTTGCTAAAATTCAGTTTGCTGAGTTGTATCATTTATTTGGATCATGTGTGATTAATAAAGAGAGCTCGTGGTTTCTCTTGAATTGTGTTTACTGGCATAAGATCTTTTGGAGACACCACTATTCCTTGCAAATTGCAAAGATCTCTGAGTGTGACTCTGAGATGAAAAGAGAACTGCAATTTTCGTTGTGATTGGATGGTCACATCGATAACATTCTCTTTGTGCATGGACTACGATGGTGCCTTGAGAGGCCTGATTCTATGTTGTATATGTTGACTGCATAATGCGTTTAAGAAATCTAAGTTGAGCAGATTATCTTTTGTTGTACTGAGATTAGCACTCTCAAGAGGAGCAAAAGATGGAAGAAAGATATATCAGAATTCAATAAAGATAAGTTTTTTTATCCCTTTATTCTGATCTTTTGATATTTGCTACTTATAGGTTGATTCTTATATATAAACTATTAAGAGATAAGTGTTTCATGTTTGGATTAATGTTCATAAATCTTTTATGTGCTATAACATTGGGATAGTGAATCTCGTATGCTTCTAGCTTTGGTACTTCTCCTTGAGATGGTTTTATAAACTATTAGTAATCTCTCTAAAATGTTTCCAAGACGGATCAAGGAGCAAGAAGGTGATGACAGATTGCTTAGTGAGGAAAAGCTTGAGGCATCCCATGAGGAAGTCATGCCGACTGGAGACATGATCAAGCATAAAGTCTTAACTTGCAGCCTTGGGATAGGGTTGGTGGCTGGAGATATCTCTCGAAGAGGAAGAACCTATTCAAGTTGTCACTGTGATCAGTTTTCAAAGAGAAAGTTAAAATCCAAGGATTCAAGGCTCAAGTTGTGATCATATCCTGGAATAGGATTAAGGTTCTAAGATCAATCAATGAAGGGGAGTTCACTTCCAAAAAAACGTCTTTTCAATCTCTGAGGCGGGGATCAAGAAGGAGTTATGTGACTCACTGAGATGAAGTGTAGGTTGCAATATTGCAAGGTCGATGTTAAAGTCCTTGGAAGATCTCTTCAACTACTAAGATCGGAATTGTACAAGACAATCAATCTGAATTTGTCATTGGTAGCTCCGCAAACCTATTCAATATAGAGTGATCTGGGATGAGGTCGAGAAGGACAATCCTAAACTCTCTACAGTATCAGAGGTGTGCATTGGAAAACATTCTCTAAGGTAAGTGTTGCAGGCAATCTTGGACGAAGAGGTCAGAAGGTCGATGCGAGTACTTGTAGATTCAAAGGGAGCCTACTGAACCTGAAGAAGATGGTGATCTAGTTGAGCCTCAGGAACCAACTGATGGCGAAGCATTGATTTTGGTTCTCTATGTTGATGATTTATTTCTTACTTAAGAAGATCACCTCATTATCAAATGCAAGGAGTTAGCTTTTGAATTTGAAATGAAGGATCCTAGATACATGCATTACTTCCTTGGTTTAGAAGTTTGGCAAAAGCCGGATGAGCTCATTCTAAGTCAAGGGAACTATACAATAGTCATCTTGAAGAGATTTGGTATGATGGAAACCAATTTGTAGAAGTTAAAAGAGGCTGCAGCTAGTTCAGTTCTCGCAGATCCTATTATGTACAGTCAGTTGTTTGGATCTTTGATACTAGACCATATATTTGATATGCAATGAGTGCACTTAGTCAATTCATGTGTGAACCAAGGAAAATACATCTAGTTGCAGTGAAGCATATCCTGAGATACTTGTGTGGCACAGTTGAGTATGACTTGAGATATTCTTCTAGTGTGGACTTGAAGTTGCATGGATATACTGATTTCAATTGGGCAAGGTGTGTCACTGATCGGAAGAGCACCTTCAAATGTTGTTTCAGTTTGGGGTTTGCTATGATCTCCTCGTGTAGCAAGAAGCAGTCTTCAGTGGCACTGAGCGCCGCAAAAGCTAAGTATATTGCAGCTTGTGTGGCAGCTCAAGAAGCAGTGTGGCTTCGGAAGCTCCTTGCAAGATTGTTTGGACAATCATTGGAGCCGACTGTCATTCATTGTGATAATCAAAGTTATGTGAAGCTTTCTGTCAACCCAATGTTTCATGACAGAAGTAAACATGTTGAGATCAAATACCACTATATCAGAGATATGGTATTGAGGAAAGCAATTCAGTTGAAGTACATCCGCACTGATGAGAAAACGGCAGATATTCTCACCAAGCCTCTCTCCAGAGTAAAGTTTGTGTACTTTCAAGACAAGCTTGGTATTGTGGAGAATGAAGCCCTAACTAAGGGGGAGACTCAGCATCAGTGATCTTCTGTGATTTGCTTTAATGCATTTCTCTAAGAGAGAGATTTGAGGTGCAAGTCCTTGTTAATGCATTTCTCTCTGTGCGAAAGATTTGAGGTGAAAGCCCTTGTTTCCACCCTCTGGGAGTAGCCATGGTGGATGTCATGTGTGTGACTCAATGACAACATCACGTGAGAGAGTCCGTGATGATTTTCTTGTACTTGTGCTCTTCACCCTCTGGGAGTAGCAATGGTGAACATCACGATGAGGTGACGACATCATGTTGAGTGATGGGCACTTGTGTACATATGCCATACATGGGAGCAGCCATGATGGTTAATATCACAATGAGGTGATATGTTCATTTGCCACACATGGGAGAAGCCATGGTGGTTGATATCACGATGAGGTGATATGTTCCTTTTCCATATATGGGAGTCGCCATGGTGGTTGACATCATGATGAGGTGATATGTCTTGTACAACTGGAAGTATTCCTCCCTAGCTGAGAGGGAGTGTTGATGTTATAGCAGCTTCGGGCTCATCCTTCCAACCACGAGTCAAGACATAAAATTGCATAAAGCCTATCGGCTATTTATTTTATTGAGATAATTAAAGTGAAGAGGCACTTCAGTTGGTAACAATGTAATTTCTAATTGGGCCGACCTTCCTTGTATTTCACATCTTTCATTTGTAATTATATTTTCTTATTGTGGCCGACCTTGTACATGAAAAGGTGCAACCTCTCTCTCATTTGTATTTATACAAGGTCACTTCCATTCATTCATCATCAAGCAAGTTTATTCTTTCCTTCACAAGTGCGAATTTCATCAAGAGCAGATCGAAGGTTCTCTAAGAGCAGAATTCAATATCAAGGAAGAGCAGATTAGAATCTATCATTGCATCTAGAGTTGGTGCTGAATATTGGCCTTGTGATTGGCCTCATTGTAAAGAGAATTGTTGCCATTATTTATATATATATAAGAGAGATCGTTGTTGTTGGGTTTTTCTCCCTCAAGTGGAGGGTTTTCCCAGGGTATCTTCTTGTGTTCTATTGTTCATGTGCTGGTTTTTTTTTTCATGTTTCTGTTTATTGCAAATCTGATTAAATAAACAACAGGATATATAGAAGGAGATATATCCAGAAAAAGTATGGAGTACAAGGAGAGATAATAATAAAAGCATCAATGAAGAATCAAAAATGCAAGGGATAAGATAGTGGTTGCATTACGTTTGGGCAAATAATCAGTTACTGAGAATTGTGATCTGCTAAAGAGGAAAGAGGGAAATAATATTATTCTTGCAGATCAGTCAAAAGGTAAGTATTCAAAAATAAAATAAGGATGAATGGGTGCTTAATAATAAATATAAATAAATACATGCTGAAATCAGTAGGTAAGGTTTGTTAGATAAAATTGGAATTTAATAACAGTTGGTCATTGATAAATATATTTAAATATATCATGGCTGATGCTTTATAAATATATTTAAATATATTATGTGGGATAATTATATTCAAATATTCAATTAAGGATTGATAAATACATATATTAAATATAGTATAGATTAAGAGGTATTTGTACCACAAAAAGAAAGGTAACTATATAGCCGGAAATCAATCGTCACGTGAAAGAAAGGAGACAGATTGGGCTACAGAGAATACGTCTTGAGAAAGCCAATACAGTGTGCCGATCAAAGGTAAGTATCCTCAACCAACTGGATAATCATTATGAATTAATAAGAGTTACTATGACGGTGGGTGACAGTATAATAACTAACCCATATCTTAGTAGATTAAATATCAGCGAATGTTTATAACACTTTAATCTGTTATGAATTGTGAATTCGATTAATATGAGAGGTGAATGCATAGAGAGATTACTGGATAATATTTTCCAATACCACAATAATGTTGCTTACAGCAATTATCGTGCTTCCTTGAGCTTTTATGACTTTACTACTACGGGAATAGACTCCGGGCTGAATTCCCTTTCGTTAACGCTCGATGAGGATAGGGAGTGTGTGGAGAGAAAGGCGGGTAAATCAATCCAATGTCGAACGGAGCCCAAGACGGGTAATAAACCTTGAGGGTGTCCAACTCGAGATCATGCACACGCCCTTGGCACAGTAAATCTACCATCCAACAAGGTTAGGAAGAGGAACGAGGCAAGGATCTATTCCGCTTGGGAGTAATAAGTCATATTTGATCATGATAGTTAATGTCCTAGATGATAATACATTTATTTGTCTTATTCTTAAAATGTGCAATCTGAAATGATCTAATTGTTAACAAGTAATTATGTGCTTTATTGATGATGTATACGGGTTTTCAAGGCAAATTTACATAAATAAAATGATGTGTTAGTAAAATAAATTGTATGTCCTAACATGTACTCTTATGTTTAGATAATTTTAACAAGGGGACATTACAGGTGAACTTTCCCTTGCAGAGTTTTAGGCACTCAGAAATGCGTTGGGGGTAATGAAATCTAATTACCTACAGTTACTATCAAACAGAGATCATCTTCTCATGCTTGATGGGATTTATTATGGCGCACTCAAAGAGAAAGAGGAGGAGGTTGATGAGCTCATTCATGAGCTTGAGGTCACCATGGACTCTTTGAACAACACCCAAACGGCCCTTCAAGAGTCAAAGACTCGGACTAACAAGCCTACCGTGAGCTTGAGGTTGGCACAATCTACATCATCCACAACTGAAATTTAGCTATCTATGACAGCCAACAGTGATGAGCATACATCCACAGATTGTGCGAATGTGCATATTGAAGATGTGGAAACATCCACTTCATTTACATGTGTAGATGACACCAATGTGATGAGTGCACTGGATGAGCATAAAAGGGAACAGTATGTTGCAGCAAGTGTCCCTAAAGAAGAACCATTTACAGGTGATATATGCCCAAGTCCCTACATTGGTGATGTAGAGAATGCTATTGACAGGGCCTGTGATGAAGACGTCGATTTTGCTGAGAGTTGTGTGACCAATCACGACACTGTTCCATCTTCTTTACATGAGGATTGCAAACTGTCATCTAGCGAGGAAATCGGTTTTCATGCTAATATGTTTCCCCCTCCTAAAAGCAAACCTGAAAATTCATGATATGCAACTGATTGTGATAATTGGTCTAACGAGTCACATGAATGGAAGGGTCAACTGAAGATCACTTAATATAAGGTTGATCAAACATTAGGCCACTTTGATAGCACCCTAAAATTCATCGAATACCTCCTTTGGTCAATTCAATTCAAAAAGGAGAAAGGGATAACAGGTGGAGTTTCTATTCCGAGCTTGCGAACTATCAAGCACGCTTTACAGGAAATAAAATCAGATTACCTCCATTTGCTTTCAAACAAAGACCTTGCCATTAGGGTTGCAGAGAAGGTTTACAAAGTTGTTGCAAGGTCTGTCCATCACGATTTGAGTTGCGAGTCATCTTTTGGTGGTGGCAATAAAGTATGGAATCCACGTGATTATACTGGTATTCCATTGATGCAGGCAAGTGAGTTTCACCTTGATTGCATGGTGAGGTGTGCTCACCATTTTTCTTTCAGCCCGGGTACAAATGATCTGATGGCACATAAGTACGGGTTGGATAAGGGGTTGCACAATTCACTCTAGTATGATGTGCAAAGCACTATAAAAGCCCCTTCTGATTTAATGGTATTTTTTGTGATTGCTTTCAATTTGACAAATATTCCATTTTGTCAAACATATCTCATTCCATGGCAGGTATCATGACAATATTCAAACGTAATGCAAAAATACATTTAACAATCAAACTTCACAACTTTATTCCACCACATTGGACTGTCATTCATTGATGTATTTGCAGATACGCAACTACTATGCAATGTCCCCTTCTAGCTAGACATCTGTAATTTGTGGATTAGCCTATCATGTTCACCCTCATAGGTTAATGGTTCTGAATAGAGGGTCCCTTGAGACAGTCACTTGGTTGTCTAATTGCAGTGTTGATCCCCAGAGTTCAATGGCAAGGTGAAATAAGGCGTTTGAGCATGATGCATGTGACGAAATTATGTTATTATCTTTCTATTCACCATTTTTCCTAGGGACCATGTGTCTTTTAAATGAGGGGGTCACTTTATTATTTATTGGCACTATTCACTTATAAAGTGAAAATGTTATAACTTAAAAGTGAATAGTGTTCATTAAAATGAATAGTGATTTCAATGAAAAAACATATATACTCAAGAGGAAAAGTTTGACCCACTTTGACCATTGCACATTTTTCACTTGCCATGTGTGAGCTTGGCTTGGAGGAAGAAGGAAAAAAGGGTTTCCTGATTTTTGCACTTTTTAGTAACTTGGAGGGACATGGTTCTTCCTGGTTGAGCTGCTTCAGGCTGTGAAACACCACCTTAAGGTTGATGTTTAGTTTTGGATGCATTTTGGGTGACACCAAGAGCTAACTGCAGGTTAATTTGGGCAAATTTTTGAGTTTAGTGAGCAGCCTCAGACACCATACTTCTATCACAAAAGGCTGTATAGAGATTTGGTAACTTTTGGACTGAATTTCTTTATCTACAGCCCAGCCGTCCTTTCATGAGGGCTTGAGCAATACTATTGAAAACGCTTTTCTTAGTGGGTTGCAAACTCATCAAAAAGGGGCACCCTGATCAGAAGAGTCTTTCCAAACTAGATTTGAGCTCGAGAAACCATCCTTGCAACAAGTGTGTTCAAATTTGGGGAGGTTTCTACTGTAGCAAATACTATTCATTCAATAGTGTGATATCTAGTATATGTTTGGTATGTGATATATGTACCATTACCACCTTAGATAGATCTGATTTAAGCTTGTTAAGTCTTATGAACTGAAAGCATCTTTTGGGTTCTAGTAATGTAATGTAAATCAGAAATAAATTTCAATTGCTTAGTACCTTCAAATTCCATTATATATATGCATGCATTTGTGGCACTATTTTGGCATCATTGCAACAAAACTCAAAACTATGAAATAACAAACATAATACAAAAACAAAAAAAAAATCAAACCTTCAAACTTAGTGAAATCAAACCAGCAGAGTGGTGGAACACTATAGTGGTATCAGAGAGGTTTCCTGCCAGCCTTAGGGTTTGAATCCAGCTCCGTTGATGTGACAGGTACAAAAGATATATTGCAAGGGAAGACAGAAAGCAAAAACAGTGGCCACAACCCTATCCTGAATAGGACACATTTTCAGCTGCAATAGTAGCAAGACAACGAGGTAGTGAGGTTGGTTCAGCCAGTACAATGGGTGATAGAGGTGGTGATAGTCCACCTAGAAATGAGGCAAATAATGAAGAAAGAGAAGCACATGAAATTATGAGAAACATGGCAACATGGCAGCAGCAGGCTGCAAATGCTTTGCGGGCACTTACAACAATGTTACATCAGATGAACCCTCTAGGAAGACAGAATCCTGAAACCGGATGACAATAGGAGTGTGGTTGGGACCCCCAGGGCACATAGAGCACCCGCTCATACCATAGAAAGGCCTACTCGTCCTACTTTTTTGAGGACTAAACCGGAAGAGGGAAATGTTGAAGAAGAAGGAGAGGAAATGTTTGTAGATAATCTCATGCCGGTTAATGAAGAATGGGAGTTGTTAAAACCACAGGTTAGGGAGCGCATAAGCTTTGAAAGATTTGTAAGTCAAAGGAGAGAGCATTATAGAGCAAGGCAAGACCAGAAACCGAAAAACCAAAACAAAGACCTCAAACATGCCACCAACAAACTCACATTACCTACATTTGATGGCAATGGGAAGGTTACAGCTCAGGCTTGGGTTCACAAGCTAGATACTCTCTTGACTCTTCGACCCATGGCAGAGGAGGATGCAATAAAATATGCCACTTTACACTTGGAGGGAGTAGCCCACGATTGGTGTTACCATGGGATGGTCACGTTGCAGCATAACCGCATCACTTCTTATCAGGAGTTCATTGATAGATTGATTGAACGCTTCGATAAGAAACATCCAAAAACATATTTCAGAGACCTAGCTCAGCTCAAGCAAGTTGGGAGTTTGGAGAGTTATATTGATGATTTTCAGAAATTGTCAGTTATGGTTCCCAATATATCTGAGAGAAGATTAGTGGTGCTATTTATTGAAGGCCAACTGGAACCATTGAGAGAGTGAATAAAAGCTTTTCATCCCTCGACATTGCAGGAGGCCATGAAAAAAGCTAGAAGTATGGAACTTGTAGCCCCACAAAGCAAGTTCGCATCTAAGCGATCCTCTTCATACAGGGACAGCAAGTCATTCTCAAAAGAGAGAAAAATCAGATTCAAAAGGGAAATCAGTAGCACCCTTAGACTTTAATGTCCCCATTTTTGTGAGCAATAGTATTCAGAGGATTTAGCCTATTCCTGACTCTCGTAGGCTAAGGAGCTTGGTTAGAGGGTCATTTGGAGGCAGTTACCTAGTCAATGGATGGTTTCCTGGACTCAGTTGGATTAGAGAAATAAGGGGGATACTAATTGAATTAATTATTTGTAAGGTTATTAAATAAATAAATATTATAAAGTAACCTTATATTTAATTAATTTAATAAAGTGACTTAAATAAATAATTATATCGTAAAGTCACTAAAATAAAATTATAGTGGGAAATATATCTTATAAACCACATTGACAAGAAAAGTGTGTGAGCTCTCCCAGGAAAAGTATTAAAGGATCTTAAGAGCTCATTTTTGGATATCCAGGAATTAAAGATTGCATTTGATGTTTGTGGAGAAGCCTAGGGGTTTCTACAGATTTTCTATTTTGGTCTTCGGGAACGATAACTCCCATTGATTAGCATAACTGAGGTGGTGAAACATTCCTCCGAAGGGTTGCAACTGAAAGGAAGATACTTCAATCTTCCATTGATGCCAAAATTTGTGGCCAAAGGCCAATTTTGCTAAGTTTGATTGGCGGTTCAATTTGGAGACATTTTGTGCTTGGAGTCTTCATCAAATTTGACTATCAAGGAAGCCGATTTGCATTATACATATTCAGATTTTTATCAGTCATTTCCAGATTTTCATAGCAGCTTATAGAGACCCACAAATTCATTCATGGAGGCCCTTATATGCATCGATTTCCTTCTCTAGTTGGAGTGCTCCATTTGTGGGTACCTTGTGTTGATTTTTGATGCTTGTGAAGAGACTTGGAGGCTGCATTTAATTTAATATTGGCATTCTACTTCAGAACAGGGGCGGATGGGAGAAGTTTTTGTAGCACCCCTCCATTTTGGATGTTTGGATCGGCAGTGTTTTCTTTGTAATGCTTTGTTCTGTTTATGATGTGACTTTGAAACTTGGTTACTATTTGATTGTGAACTATTAAGCGATGCGTATGTAATATTTTAATGTGATGTTGTTTTACTCTAATGTTATCTTTATGGCATGTTTTGGATTAATTTAGCAAATATTTGATTTAATGATGTTTTATGCTTGTGATCATATTATTGATGTTAGATGCGTCAGTTAGTGATATTGTATTGGTGAAGGGGACGGCATTGTACCACTCGCTTGCGAGCGCCCTACGATTCCGAGATTTCCTCTTCACAGTGTGTTTGATCATATTATATATATATGCATGTTCGATGTACTCCTTGTTCGCAGGTTGGCAGGTACATGACATCGACTCCACTTGGTTCACAGGTTTGAGCGTGTCCATTGACCAACGGTAATCGATTGCGAGATAGTAGCTAAGTTTTCCGTGCCAAGTCATCACCCTAGTCATACTGTGTCGTCGGGTTGTTGTCGGGTTAGTTGTTTTAATTTGGTCCATTTCACCTTGAATATTTATTTAATTTCATATTATAAAGGTTATTAAATGACAGGTGTAGTTAAAATGATGTTTAAATGTATATAGTTGCAATGTTGAAATGTTATTTATTTCATTGATTAATTTGATTTAATTAATAAAATTAGATTCAGTTTATTGATTAATTAGATTAATGGGGATAAAATGATTTAAGTCAGTTGTTTTGGCATTATGGGATATTTAGATTTAAATTAAAATGAAAATGGAAATCATGTTGGATATTTAAAGTTAAATTAAAATAAAAATAAAAATGTGTTTTAAATTTCATTTTTTGAAATTTTGGGTAAAATAAATTCTTTGCAACTTTGAAATGCTTTTGTTTTGTATGAAATTTGAAAAATGCATGAAATATCATTTAGAAAGAAAAAATTGTTTTAAATTTAAAAAAAGGAAATATCCTCCAAATGTTCAATAAATTTAGTGGGTGGGATATTTTTAGGAGTTTGACCAAATTTGGGGAAAAAACTCTTTGTAAGGAAAAGGAAATTTCATTTTATTTTAATTTTGAAATTGTGGAAGAAAGGAGGAGCAAGGATTTGGCTTTTATTCTTGAAATCTTGAAGAAGCAAGGGGATTTCTTGGTGGGCTAGAAAAAGATCTGAAAGCACCATTTGAATCCTTCTATTTGTGGAGAAAAAAACCAAGTTCCTCCTTTATTTTTGTTTTCATTTTGAAATAAGTTTCAAATTTTCATTATGCTGATGGTAAAATCTTTAAAAATGCTATTTAGATTCAATGAAAACCCATGTGAAATGGTGTCAAAACTTTCAAACTTCTGTTGGATTTAGGAGAGAAAATCAAAACAAGAATTACACAGTGAAAAATAGGAAGAAAACCAAAAGAAATTTGTTTATCAAATTGAAATTTGAACCAGTCATAGTGTTGCCAAATTTATTTTGTTATTGCAAAATTTTGTTGTTCACTTGCACAATTTGTTTGGAAATGAAAATCTTGGTATATATTTATAAATATACCTGTATATATATACATATATATATATATATATAAAAATATATTTAAAAATATATTTTGCTTTTAAATCCTTTCTGGGAAAAAAATTCTGAGAAACCCAAAAAACAGAGTTTCTTTTCATGCTCTTATTTTTTTAATTCTGATTTTCAATTAACAAAAAAATTTTAATAAAAAAATAAAATTGTGCGCTTGGGAGGGGAGGCCACAGCCGCCCCATGGAGGCGCGCTGCTGCTGTGGCAGCCCTCTCCACTGTGTGGGGAGGACGCTGCCACAAGCAGCGCTGGCCTCCATAGGGAGGCTAGGCGCAGCCTATGGCTGCGTCCCCTCTTCCTTGGGGGCCGCGGCCAAAGCAAAAGCTTGGCTTTTGTTTTTTTTTTGTTTTTAATTTTTATTTAAATTTTATTTAATTTACTTTTATTTATTTTATTTTATATTATATTGTATATAATATATATATTTACTATTATATATATTATATAAATATAATATATGTAATATATTTATTTAATTGAATTTTTTTCTTACTATTTAAATATTCATAATATAATATATTAATTTAAACGAATAATTTTGTTATTATTTAAATATATTAAAAAATGAGGATTATTTTTATTAGTTGGGATAAAAATGTGTTTTTTCTTAAAATGATATATTTTTATATTTAAATATAATTCAAACATTTAAATATGTGAATTTAAAAATGATTATTTTTCTTATAAATTATCGGAAAGACATTGTCCTTTTAATCAAATGGTTTATTTTAAAAGTTGATTTTATAATCAAATGTCTTTATTTAGAAATTTATTTTGAATATTATGTATAATTGAGAAAAAAAGGAATTAACTGATTAGATTTTAAATTTCTTAATATTGCCAATGCGAGTTGATTTATTTTGAGTATGAACAAATAATCCTAATTATTTAAATTGATTTCATGTACTATACCAGTGCTTGGCTTAGGTTTAGGAAACCCTAACATTAGTTATAGAGTTGTCGGAAATGCTTTTTAAATGAGGTTTTTGTTCATTCTCAATGTTGGGCAAATGGGGTAATTTGTCTAGTAAGTCTTCCAGAGGAGTTCTCTAGGTTGGGATGTTTCATATAGTGGTTCGATTTGCGAATCGCCTTGGGAATTGCGTAGAGCTGTATCATGTTGTCTCACCCTGTTTTCACGAACGGGGATGGTAAGTGCCTCCTTGGATTAAGAGTGGTTTATGTGGTTTGTGCCTCCTTTGGAAGGAGTGGATTATGTGCTTTGTTTCCTCCAGTGTTGGAGTGGGTTCCCCTTACTTGTTACCTCCTTGGATTGGAGAGGTCGTCTTATCTAGTTACCCTTTGTGGTTTATACCGTGTGTGTTGTCGATAGGAGAGTGGCTCTTTGTGGGGGTCCGGCACACAAAGGGGCGCAAGGGTAACTCACTTAGGGTTTAAGTAAGTGAAAACTTAAAATAAATTAATGAAAAACTCTCAGACTAATGAAGATAATAAATGCCTCACTCATGACTCATTCGCTTTTAAGGTTTGAGATGAGACGAGAAGCGCTATTTGTATGAGGGTCCAACGGCTGGTAGAGTTGAGCCAGGGTAACCCAAGATGGGGGTTTGGTAGCCTAGGACAGCTGAGCCTAGGTAACTCATAGCAAATGTCGTGTGACACTCTCTCTATGTCAACCAGAAATCAGTTTGTTGTACTTCGTAAATGATCCTGGTTCTCTAGAAGCATTGTAACTTTGTGTTAAGTGATATTGTGGTTGTAGTTGTTTCAGTTCAGCTATGTTTTAGCCTGTGTCTAGTGGTAGATGGTCCTGTATAGGAATTCCTGGTTACTATCTCCTAGCACGGGGGGTGAGCCTTCAGGTATCACATGGTTGGGTGGAACGTGCACCTTAATCCGTTGGGATGTCTTCTTGCTCGTGTGGACGAGATTTCCAGTTGGAGAGCTCATGGGATCCAGTTTCTTTTCATGCTTTATTCATTTCAATTAATATTGTAATTTTATTACCCTTCATTGTTATCGAGGTGGAAGTTGTAATATGTAATCATGCTTTTGGATTTATGTGATGTGCCACACTCCAGCGATCCTCTCTGCTACCACTGTAGTGATATGCTTTGATACCACTGTGATGAACCGTGCTCACTGCTGATTTGATTTCACTTTGTTTAAAGGACTGATTTTTGGTTTGTAATCTGTTGTTTCTTGTTTTTTTGTGTTTTTGTGGTTTGATGCCAATGATACTCATGAATGTAACAAGCATATACATGCAATATGAACTCACAAATAAACTAAACGCCAATGATACTCAAGCAATGAACTCAATTTCATAATTAAGAGACCTTCTTCATTACAAAGAGAATACATAAATGGGCTGCTTGCATACCATTCAAGAGATACTTGAGCAAGATTCGAAATGCTATTCAAGATGCATTCTACATGATTTAAGAGCTTACATGGAATAAACAACTTGCATCAAATTCGAGAGACAATACATCTTATGTCTTAATTTTACTTACAGCCAAACTTCACTGTGAATAGTGACTGCTACAGTACCCGCGCCCATGCAAATGCTCATACAAAATTAAATATAAGTTTATCCTACCAATTTCTTGATGGAATGTCTTCTATTGACAGGGGCGCCCACTTTAGCAGTGAAATCAGCCACCAAAGAAAGGCGTATTTGTTTCTTTGAGCAAATCAAACCCTTAAAAAGTGCGGCTGGCTGTAGCTGTTAAAAATCAGCTCCAAAGTCTTCATAAAATGCAAATAAATACCTTTGGATGGCGAATGGCGTCACTAGCAGCAAGTATCCTTCCGAAAGATGCCTCCAACAACCTGTTATCAGCAATTCCAAGCTCCAAAATGCAGCAACAAGAAAATAACCAGCACTTTAGGGTGGTCTTTCACACCTTCAAGATGCCCTAAATCCTAACTACAAGCCCAATCCAGGCTTACCCACTGCAGAAATCAGGAAACCCTAGTTTCCTTCTCTCCCAAACTCCACACTTCAAGTTTCACTCAACAAAATAATCTCAAGCATGAATGGGTCGAACTTTCTCTTCTCCCTTTATAATTTCACTTTGAAAACACTATTCATTAAAAAATCACTATTCACTTAAGTTATTTCTTTTTTTCACTTTAGGGATGAATAGTAACAGCAAAATAGAAAGTGACCCCTTTAAAATGTAGACACATGGTCCCTAAGCCTGAGAAAGTGACATAAGTGGTGATGATCAATAATTTAAGCTCCAATTACATGCCAAACGCGCAAATTCACCACATCACCAAGCTCCGGATACTATTACTGCATTTTACCGACCAAGTGCCCGATCAAGTGACCCTCTATCCAGAACCACTAGCCTATGAGGATCGACATAATAGGCTAATCCAATGACTCTGATGCTCGCCAAATAATGGGGACATTACAATTTATCTCATTCGGGGAATGAGTGTTGTAACCTTATTGCTATGTGATCGTTATTGAAATCATGTGGTTCTTCATATTCTTTGATGTAAGTTATCATGTATGGAATGTATGCATTCTCAATTCTTTAAGTAATTAAATGTTATGGTTTTAATTCATGTTTATTGTTTGGGTTTCAGTAACTCAGTCTCGTAACCTTAGGTGTTGTTGGCAATTGGTTAGTGATCTTGCATGTTAATTGTTCTTATTAAAAAAAAAAAAAATTAGTTCGTTTGTGTATTAAATTGCAACTTCCCCTAGGGTTGCGTGGCGGGGCGTTACAGTTTTCGACTTGGGCTTGAAAAGAGCTCACTTCATTGGATTTTGGCTGTTTCTTCATCAGCATCTTTGGGCGCCGCTATTACCAGGTTCCTCTTGCAATTATAAGTAGTTTGCATTGTCATCTTAGGTATTTATAGTTGTTGTTGTAAGTGATTACTCAAAAAATCAGACTTAGGCATTGTATTGCATATCTATTGTGAAGCCAAGAGTCTTGGCAATTGTGATCATCATTGTATTGGAAAGAACATTTGAATAAAGGAGTCATAAGCTGCATACAATATGTTTGATGTAATGACAAATTAATAGCATACATTTCCATCATATTAGTTTGTATGCCAATTGTTTGTAAAAATGCCAATTGGCTCTAGGTGCAAATTTATCTTGTAGAATTCATATAGATGCATTTGAAAAGTCAAATAAAGGTTGCAATTGCATTTAGTCCTATACTTAGATATCTTAGAAGTCATTTGCAAGCATTCCAAACATATTTGAAGTCATTTCAAGCTAGCATAATCAGACTGAAGCTACAAACCAGCAAGTTAAGAGGTTGCATAAGAACTATTTGACAATATTCCTTGAGGTAAACTAAAGTCAGAATTTGTAAGGAATTTCTACAATGGTTTAAGAAATGTGAACATTGACATTTTGGTCTATCCCTCTCCTTTAGGTGAAAAATCCTAAAGTGTTAGAAAGTCATAGTAACCAAGATCTTTGTTTTGCATTTTGGTAACCCTTATGATATTCCTTGAGAGCAAAAATTTAGATCAGAAGTTGCAAGGGATATTACATAGACCAAGAAACAATCTATGATTTGCGTAAAAAAAAAGTTGTGTTTCTATTGCAAAGGGCCCTATCATGCAAACCATGACTGTCCTTTGAGGCCTACGAGCAAAGCCAACCGAATAATGTGGCCATTCTATGAGGATTCTGAATCTGAAAAATCAAACCAGCAACCTAAACAAGAGGAATGCAGAAAAGTCTGAAAGTGAGGTTCAAAATGGGGCTGAAAAGGAGGAGGAAGTGAAGCTTCAAGAAGCACGTCTCGCTAGCATATAGCATGAGGGCTCTTTCAGGATGCAAGGGGCCTTAGCTGGAAAAGAGATCATTACTTTGCTAGATACAAGTGCCACGCATAATTTTATTGATGCTAGGTTGGTTGAGAGGCGTAGGATTCAGACTAAGGAATTTCAAGGTATAAGAGTAAAGGTTGTGAATGGCTAGGCTCTTAAGTGTGATAAACATGGGAGATACTCATATGGTTTTAGGGATGAAATGGCTTAATGACATAGGAGAGTTTACCCTTAACCTTCGTGAGATGGAAATGAGATTTAAGGTGGATGGGAGGACTCATGTACTGAAAGCCATCCAAGATAGTAGTTTCAGGATGATATCTTTCAAGAGAATGGAGAGGCTCATACGCCACGACATGATTGAGTGGGCAGCAGAGTGTATGTTGATGCCATCACAGGAGGAACAGCAAAACCCAGTTTATCATCCAGATATACAAAAGTTGAGGATTAAACATGCTAAGGTGTTCAATGAGATTCCACCAGGTAGACCTCCAAACCAAGGGATTAAGCACATCATTGAGTTGGAGGAGGGTGCCAAGCCTGTGATAATTACCCCTTACAGGCACCCCAAGCGACTAAAAGATGAAATTGAAAAGACAATAAAGGAGCTACTGGCTATGGGGCACATTAGACCTAGCAAATCTCCCTTTGCTTCATCAATAGTTTTGGTGAAGAAAAAGGATGGTACCCTTCAGATGAGCATTGATTATAGGGTACTAAATAAGAGGACAATTAAGAATAGGTACCCTATTCCTCACATGCAAGAGTTGATTGGTGAGCTTCACGGTGCTTGTTACTTCTCGAAAATAGATTTGAGATCGGGTTATCACTAGATCAGGATCAGGGAGCAAGACTTCGAGAAGACAGCATTCAGATGTCATTGTGGACACTTTGAGTTTGCGGTTATGCCATTTGGGCTAACCAATGCACCTGCTAAATTTCAATCCACTATGAACAAGGTCTTCTAGTCACAACTGAGGAGTTTCGTACTTGTTTTCTTCGATGACATCTTGATATACAACAAAGCTTGGGAGAAGCATATTGCTCATTTGGATACAGTGTTGGGTATTCTTGATAGGGAGTCCTTGTATGCCAAGGAATCAAAATGTGATATGGGTATGACAGAGTTGTTGTACTTGGGCCATATTATTAGTGCAGAGGGTGTGCGTATGGATCCTAACAAGGTCAAAGCTCTGATTGAGTGGCTTACTCCTGAGAATCTTACTTAGCTTAGAGGATTTTTGGGCTTGTGTGGCTTCTACCGCAGATTTGTCGATGGGTATTCAAGTCATGCAACGCCACTTACAGACTTACAAAGAAAGGGGCATTTGTTTAGACTCCTAATGCACAGGAATGTTTTGAGAAATTTAAGCAGTTGATGACTTCTTGTCCTGTCTTTGCATTACCAGATTTCACTAGACCCTTCGAGCTTCAGTGTGATGCCTCGGGTGAAGGGATTGGCGCAATCCTTATGTAGGACAAGCATCCGATAGTTTTCGAGAGCAGGAAGTTAAGAGACCAGAGAGGAGCTATAGCATTTATGACAAGGAGATGTTGGCCATCATGTATGCGTTGGCCAAATTCAGGCAGTACCTTGTGGGCAGCAAATTTTGTGTTAAGACAAATCATAACAGCTTAAGACATTTCCTAGGGCAGGGAGATCTCAATGATTGTCAACAGAAGTGGGTTAGTAAGTTGCAGTTGTATGACTTTGATATTGCCTATGTCAAAGGGACTCAGAACGTTGTTGTTGATGCCTTGTCTCGCCAACCACATTTGAGCTCCATGGTCGAGATTTCAGAGGATTGGAGACATCTGATTACAGCAAAGTATGCCAAAGACTCTTGGGCTTCTAGCATAGTTGAGGGTTCAATGCAGGACAGCAGATATTCAGTTGTAAATGATCTTATCATTTACAAAGGTAGGATCTTTTTGACCCCAAGATCAGAAATGAAGAACACAGTATTGAGGGCCTTTCATGATGTACACATGACAAGACATCCCGGGTATTTCAAAACTTAAAGGCAAGTTCAGGAGTGTTTCACTTAGAAAGGACTCAAGTCAGATGTTCTTCGGTATGTCAGAGAGTGTCCTGTTTGTCAACAGAATAAACAGGAACACACCCATCCTACTGGGTTATTTCAGCCACTTCCAATTCTTGACAGGAAGTGGGAATGTTTGTCGATGGATTTCATTGCAGGCTTGCCAAAAGCCTAGAGTAGAGACTGTATCTATGTAGTTGTTGATCGCCTCACAAAGTATGCTCACTTTTTCCCGATAGCAGCTACATATTCAGCTACACAGGTAGCAGAGTTGTTTTTCCGTGAGGTATTCAAATTGCATGGGCTACCTCGGAGCATTGTAAGTGACAGGGATAGTCAATTCTTGAGTCACTTCTAGCATGAGCTATTCAAACTTTGTGGTACTGAGCTTACTCCGAGCACTAGCTACAACCCGCAGACAGATGGCCAGACGAAGATTGTAAATAAATGGATGGAAGGATACCTCTGAAACTATATAGCAAGGCAGCAAAAGGGTTGGGTGAAGTGGATTCATCTTTGTGAGTACTATTATAATACCACTCACCACATGTCAATTCAGATGACACCGTTTATGGCGTTATATGGGTATGATGCGCCCAACTTTCTTGATTTATTGTTGAGTGATAGTAGAGTGCCCAGTGCTAGGGATCTTCTATAGGAGAACCAAGATATCATGAGAGCTCTTTGAGAGAGCATTCAAAAGGCGCAGAATTAGCAAAGGCAATATGCGGATCAGAAGAGAGTTGAGCGTTCTTTTGAGGTAGGGGATACGGTGTATCTGATGTTGCAGCCCTATCGTCAGTCCACTCTCAGGAAGAGTGGTGCAAAGAAACTCAAGCCACTATACTACAGACCTTTCAAAATCATTAAGCAGCTAGGCGAGGTGGCTTATGAATTGGATTTAAAGGTAGATAGCAGGGTACACAATGTATTCCATGTGTCATGCCTCAAGAAGGCGTTAGGACATCGTGTTGTTCCTTCCACAACATTACCACCCCTGGATAATAAGGGGAAATTGATTCTAGTACCTAAAGCCATCTTAGATGTCATAGAGAGACAGTTGCGGAGACAGGTCATCAGGGAATATTTAATAAAGTGGAAGGACTTGCCGGAGGATGCTACATGGGAGCGCGAGGATACTTTGCAGCGTCCGGAGTTGAGATTGTCTACGTACAAGCAATTTTAGGGAGGGCGGACTATAATGTCCCCTTCTAGCTAGACATCCGTAATCTGTGGATTAGCCTATCATGTTGACCCTTGTAGGCTAATGGTTCTAGATAGAGGGTCCCTTGAGACAGTCACTTGGTCGTCTAATTGCAATGTTGATCCCCGGAGTTCAGTGGCAGGGTGAAATAAGGCGTTTGAGCATGATGCATGTGACGAAATTATGTTATTATCTTTCTATTCACCATTTTTCCTAGGGACCATGTGTCTTTTAAATGAGGGGGTCACTTTATTATTTATTGGCAATATTCACTTATAAAGTGAAAATGTTCTAACTTAAAAGCTGTGTTACACGGGGACGCGTCCCCTGCCCCAAAACCCCCTGTACCCGTCCCCATCCGTCCCGGGGACGGGGGGCCGCATCGGGGACAGTCCCCGGCCGTCCCCAAAATTGAGAAATTAATAGGAAACGGCAGGGGACGTTTCCTGTCATCTGGGAACGTTCCCCCGTCCCCGGGGACGGCAGGGGACGTTGGGAACGTCCCATCGCTGTCCCCGGGGACGGCTTGCCGTCCCCTGTGCATATGAACATAAAAATCACATTTTTCTTTTTAAAAAACGTTTTATAACTGCGTTTGGCTTGTCTTCACCTATTAATCTTTTTAAAGGCAATTTTTAAAGTGGCAGCATTTAGCCATAAAAGAAATCAAGCATCTAAACTCAATGTCATATAAAAATTGCCTTTTAGGAAAGCATCAAGTTGCCAAACAAATTCTACAGAACAAAAAATGACTTCTGTAAAATTTTCCAGGAAAAAATAGAAATTAACATCCACTGCATTTAGCTATGAAGTATTGATCTCAATATTATAATTTTTTATGAGTTAATTTGAATATAACCATAAAATCGATACTTGTTATTGCTAATGTTAGTTTTTAGTGTTTATTATTGGTTTGCAGGCCTAAATCAAGGAACATCCCAAAAGGGGACATTTCAATCTTCCTTTTAACTCTTCCATAGAATCTCTTCTATGAGTGCATAGGCTATGATTTTCCAGAGGTCCATATTTGCAGTTTGATCGATCCCATAGGATGTTCCGTTTCAGAAAGAAGTATGTTTTTACTTATTTGCAAACAATGTCCAGGTTTTTTGGAGTTTCACTTTGGATTGGAGCAATTTCAAGTCTCCTATAGAACATTTTGTATGGAATATCATTTTAAAAACCAAAATAGTTGAATTTTTCAAGCTTTGTGGAGAAAACTGCGTAACAATATTTCCTTTGATGTTTCAGATCACACAGCCTGAAAAATTCACATACATCAACCATAAAAATCTAGTACTGCTAATTACCAAAATAGTTGATAAATCTATTTGTAGTTTACAACTTTTGGGTCTCTGTGATAACAAGTATCTCTGCCTCTGGCTTTATAGCTGAGTAACATAGTGCCTTTTTGTTAGCTTACCATAAAAATTAGAAATTGTTCTAATATATCTTAACTCCAATCATGTATTCTCACAAAGAATGCCTTCAATTTCAACTCGATCTAATCAGTCTTCAACATTCCAGTTATAATAAAACCCCATTCAAGACCAATATTAAATTGATTATGGATCAAAGAGATCCAAATATCAAGGGTATACATGCTTCAAAAAACAATGAAAATATCAACCATGGGCATAAAACATTCGAGCCATAAAGTAATGGCATTGCTAACCTTTGACAACACATCGCCATAGCTCCATCTGTTCTGACTGGGACATGTTCATGACATTCTTTATATTTCCATTTATTATGTAGGATGCCTGGACAGTGGACTCACATTTTGGAATGATAAATACTTGGAATTAGAATGTAAATCTCACCAATTTAGAAAAACAATTCATCAGTAAATATTATGTTTAAAGTGGCAGCATTTAGCCATAAAAGAAATCAAGCATCTAAACTCAATGTCATATAAAAATTGCCTTTTAGGAAAGCATCAAGTTGCCAAACAAATTCTACAGAACAAAAAATGACTTCTATAAAATCAAGTTGCTACTACTCTCGCGATTTATTATATTGGTGTGAGCAATTATTAATTTATTGACATATATCTCTCTCTTTCCCTCTCTCTGTGTATAATATAATAATATATTAATAAATTTTGAAAAAATCATATATATATATATGTATTTTGTATGTCGCCGTCCCCTACCGTCCCCTAAAAATGGGCCCCTAGGAAACGTCCCGGAAACACGTCCCCAGCCGTCCCCCCGTCCCCGTCCCCAAAAGGACCTAGAACATAGCTTAAAAGTGAATAGTGTTCATTAAAATGAATAGTGATTTCAAGGAAAAAACATATATACTCAAGAGGAAAAGTTCGACCCACTTTGACCATTGCATATTTTTCAATTGGAATGTTTGAGCTTGGCTTGGAGGAAGAAGGAAGCAAGGGTTTCCTAATTTCTGCACTTTTTAGGAACTTGGAGGGATGTGGTTCTTCCTAGTTGAGCTGCTTCAAGGTGTGAAACACCACCTTAAGGTTGTTGTTCAGTTTTGGATGCATTTTGAGTGACACCAGGAGCTGATTACTAGTTAATTTGGGCAAATTTCTGAGCTTGGTGAGCAGCCTCAGATTCCATACTTCTAGCACAAAAGGCTGTATACAGATTTGGTAACTTTTGGACTGAATTTCTTCATCTACAGCCTAGTCGTCCTTTCAAGAGGGTTTGAGCAATACTATTGAAAACGCCGTAGTGGGCTGCAAACTCATCAAAAAGGGGTGCCCTAATCAGAAGAGTCTTTCCAAACTAGATTTGAGCTAGAGAAACCATCCTTGCAGCAAGTGTGTTCAGATTTGTGGAGGTCTCTACTGTAGCAAATACTATTCATTCATCAATGTGATATCTAGTATATGTTTGGTATGTGATATATGTACCATTACCACCTTAGATAGATCTGATTTAAGCTTGTTAAGTCTTATGAACTGAAAACATCTTTTGGGTTCTAGTAATGTAATGTAAATCAAAAATAGATTTCAGTTGCTTAGTACCTTGAAATTGCATTATATATATGCATGCATTTGTGGCACTATTTTGGCATCATTGCAACAAAACTCAAAACTGTGAAAAAACAAACATAAAACAAAACAAAACAAAACAAAAAAAATCGGACCTTCAAACTCAGTGAAATCAAACCAGCAGAGTGGTCGAACACTACATACTACCTTATACAAAACCAATTTGAGCAAATAAATAAAGCAGATATGCATATGTGGGTACTCAGAAATTTACTACAACAGTATGTGCTTCAAGACATTACAGTCTGAAACTTTCTTGTTATATTTTTCGAGTAACTAGGTAGCAATATGAAGTGAGTAGTAATGTAATACTTTACTTTTTATCATACAACTAAATACAGACTTATAATATTTTTTGTGTGTTCTCATACAACAGTTTAAGTACAAACTTGATGCGGGAGCATCCATTGAAAATTGGCAATCCCGTGTCAATCAAAAAGAGGTTAATTTTTGGAAGTATTTTTGAAATTTTGAATAAGTTAATTTGGTTTGAATTTCATGTTGAGGAGTGGCAAATGATTTATTTTTGAATAATTAAATTTGTCAAAAGAAATCTCCTTTGCACATTGAAGTTCTCTGGTGGGGTGAAAAAACAGTTTTAAAACATTTTATTGCAAAACATTTGAAAATCATTATGAGGTGTTGGGATTGATTTATGGAGCTTTAAAAACAGTCAAAAGAATTATTCCTAAATAATAGGGATTGTGAAAGTGGGTGCCCAGGCCTGCTTTTTGTGTTTTGTTTTTTCAGGAGTCAAAAAAAGAAGAATTTAAAAAAAAAAAAAATTCTATCTTTAGAGGGTTGTTGGGAATGGATTTTAAATGGGTTTTAATTGTTTTTTTTTAGGAATTTAATGTGCAGCAACATCATGGGGTTGTGTCATATGGAAAAAGGAAAAATAAAGTATGCGAAATTAATTTCATGACAAGGGGACTTATGCAACAGAAAACCCATTTTCATTAATGAAAGTTTGGAAAAAGAATTGAAGGTACAAGAAAAAAAAAAGGGTACCATTCTCTGGGAATGTGTTCTTGGTGTGTCTTTGCACGATGGAACTTATTTACAACAGTCCATTGAAGTTTCATATCAACAGATTGTAGCTACAGGAGTTGCAAGTGGTTTTGAGGTGCTGGGAAGTGAGACAGTTTGCAATAGCTCACATATTTGAGCATAGACTGTATTTGAATGTATTTAATTTGCATATAAGATGTTTGTAAGAAGATTATTTGATGTATATCAGTCCATTGATAATGGAAACTCGTGTAATCAGATTCCTTGAACTTGGCATTTTAATGGTTTCGTGTGCAAACAAATTGTTGAGTTTAAATTGCAATTTTTATTATTCTGTTTAAGCAATTGTTTGAGGATTTTAGAGAGGGGTTTGTGAGTATCAAATCATCTCTACATTAGTGGTATCAGAGTAGGAGTTCTTGAGTGTGCAGGAAAAAGCGTCGATGTGAGGCAGTTTGCACCACAACTTGTGGTGTGTGTCTGATTTGTGTGTAACAGACTGCCCAAGAGAGGCAGTTGCACCAAGATTGTGTTGTGGGTGTTGGAGAAAATGAATGGGAGAGGAGCCCATCGTGGTAGAGGCAAAAGAAGAGGAAGAATGGACAACTTTGTCCATGATAATGATTTTAGAGCTTTGAGAAGACAAGTGGAAGCACTTCAAGAAGAAATAAGAAGAGGGTTTGCATAGAGAAGGGAACCAAATAGTGATGAAGAAGAAGAAGCTCCAGAGAATGCTAGCCTAAATACCGAGCAAAGAGAGGAAATTGCAGCAATTGCAAATGACCCATTGTTGAGAGCTTTAGCAAAAATGGGAAAGAGACCAAAAATTGATGTCCCTACCTTCAATGGAAGCTTCAATCTAGAGGAACTCATAGACTGGATAAATGATATGGAGGAGAATTTTGAGTTTGAAGAAATTGGAGACCCAGATAGAGTGAGATTTGCCAAGACAAGATTGAAGGGTCATGCTTCAATTTGATGGAGAGAAATTTAATTGGAAAGAGGAAAAAAAGGAAAAGAGAAAAATTACAGGATGGGATAAAATGGTAGAGAAAATGAAAAGGCAATTCATTCCAGTAGACTATGAGCTAGAATTGCTTAAAAAGATGCAAAGCTTGAAGCAAGGAAGCAAAACAGTAAAGGAGTACACAAAAGAGTTTCACAGAATACTCATTAGAAATAGACATTCTAAGGCAACCAAAGAGAAGGTTACAAGATACCTTAATCGTTTCAGGTCAAGTATACAAGAGGAGATGGCATTGGTGCGAGTTGTGACTATGGAAGATGCTTACCAGATTTCCTTGAGGATTGAAGAAAGGATGAACAAGAGATTTGAAAACAAACAAAGAGGAAAAAGTCATGAAGGTAAGATTGAGAGAAGAGCATATGAAGAATATGATGATTAGAAAAAACAAAAAAATGGAAGCCAAGGCAGCAACAAACAACACTGGAATGAAGAATTTTATGGGTCAAGAGATCAAAATCAACGAGTCAGAGGAAGATCAGGTAGAGGTTTTGGAAGAGAAACCTTTCGAAGAACTTGTTTTAAGTGTGGGGAAGAGGGTCACAGAGCATATGACTATCTTTATGAAGAAGAAAGACCAAGAAGGACTGAAAATCAGAATAGGGCAGCAAATGTGAATAGAGAAGATGTAGGATCATCACATTCCGAAGAAGCAAAAGATGGTGAAACTTTAACGGCTAGGAGAACACTGTTAAATGAAGATGATAAATCCATTCAAAGGAGAAGTTTGTTTACGACAAGATGCAAGTGTGAAGGAAAGGCATGTAATGTCATTATTGATAGTGGAAGCACAAACAATCTTGTGTCTGATGAAATGGTAAGAAAATTGCAGCTAGAAAGGAAGAAGCACTTGAATCCATATCAGATAGCATGGGTACAAGATGACAAGAAGCTTTTGATCAGCGAACAATGTGAGGTAAAATTTAAGATAAGAGGGTATTATGATGAAATTTTGTGTGATATTATCCCAATGGATGCTTGTCATATTCTTCTAGGAAGACCTTGGCAAGTTGACAAGAAGGTGATGCACGATGGTTATGCCAACACATACACATTGATGAAGGATGGAGTGAAACACAAATTGAAGCCATTGAAAAAAGAAATGGGTAAGGTTTGCAGCAATGCTAAGTCTTGTTTGGTTCATGAAATTAGACTTTTACATGGTATGAATCATGAATATGTTAGCTTTGTTGACACTAACCATGAAGAAGATGAGAAAGGTGAATTGTTAACTCAGATTGGAGAAAAGATCTCAAGTGGAAAGAAGGTAGCAGTAGAGCGTAAGGTAAAATCCGATTTTATTGATTCCATTGATGAGAAAGAGAGTGAAGGAGTAGACAAGTTTGTTGCAGCAAAATTTGTTTTTGATAAATTTGAATTGGAAGAGTTGAGTGTGAAGGTTAATGAAGAGTATTTTGAAGAATACTTGTTTGAGAACAATAGAGGTGAAAATGTTTTGATTAGTGGTCATGATTCCTTGTCATCTAATGAAGAAATTAAGTCTTTTGATGATAGTACTAACGCTGTTTTGAGTGAAGGAAAACAAGTTGCAGAGTATCATGCCTTTTAGAAGGCATTGAAACAATGGAATTTAATGAAGGAGACATACTGGAAGGAGGTGGAAAACGTGGAACAATAAATGAGGCAAACAAATACATTTGATTTGATGAAGGAGAAGGTATAATTTTAATTGTTAGTTCTTATTTTGATGAAATATATTGGTGGGACAATAGATTTGATGCTTTGAATTACATGATAGGTAGTATTAAAAGGATGAAGCATAATAATGTTGTAAGTTTGCAGAAAGTGGTGCATAGAAATATTTCACTGGACAAGGCAATGAGGTGGATCCAAGATAGACATAAGGTCTACAAATGTTTTTGAATGCAAACCGTGAAACATTTCTTTCTACCATGGGTGTCTGATGCAGGAGCATCCATGGCAAATTGGCAATCCCGTGTCAATCAAAAAGAGGTTAATTTTTTGAAGTATTTTTGAATTTTTGAATAAGTTAATTTGGTTTGAATTTCACGTTGAGGGGTGGCAAATGATTTATTTTTGAATAATTAAATTTTCCAAGTAAAATCTCCTTCACACATTGAAGTTGTTTGGTGGGGTGAAAAAGCAAGAAAAAACAATTTTAAAACATTTTATTGCAAAACATTTGAAAATCATTATGAGGTGGTGGGATTGATTTATGGAGTTTTAAAAACACTCAAAAGAAGTATTCCTAAATAATAGGGATTGTGAAAGTGGGTGCCCAGGCCTGCTTTTTGTGTTTTGCTTTTTTTAGAATCAAAAAGAGAATCTAAAACTTTTTTTTTTTTCCTATCTTTAGAGGGCTGCTAGGAATGGATTTTAAATGGGTTTTAATTGTTTTTTTTAGGGATTTAATGTGCAGCAACATCATGGGGTTTTTCCATATAGGAAAAGGAAAAATAGAGTATGTGAAAATAATTTCATGACACAGGGAGTTATGCAATAGAAAACCCATTTTCATTGATGAAAGTTTAGAATAAGAATTGAAGGTACAGGAAAAAGAAAAAGGGTATCATTCTCTGGGAATGTGTTCTTGGTGTGTTTTTGCAGGTTGGGACTGATTTACAACAGTCCATTGAAGTTTCATATCAACAGATTGTAGCTACAAGAGTTGCAAGTGGTTTTGAGGTGTTGGGAAGTGAGACAGTTTGCAATAGCCCAAATATTGAGCATAGATTGTATTTGAATGTGTTTAATTTGCATATAAGATGTTTGTAAGAAGATTATTTGATGTATATCAGTCCATTCATGACTGAAACTCGTGTAATCAGATTTCTTGAACTAAGCATTTTAATGGTTTCGTGTGCAAACAAATTGTTGAGTTTAAATTGCAATTTTTCTTTTCATGTTTAAGCAATTGTTAAGGATTTTAAAGAGGGGTTTGAGAGTATCAAATCCTCTCTATATTAAAACTACATTCAGAAATAATGTGTAAATACCCGAAATATGCTTCCAGCTCTAATGTCAAGTCTGAAAACAAAGTTTGTAGCATCTAGAACTCCACGCAAGGCCTGAATATGTATAACAGCAGATAAATAGCAACCTCTGTTTGTGCCCAGCCACCATGAAGGTTGTCCAAACTCAGGAAATACTGCCCAGAAACCACGGTGGCCCCTATAACTCGGCGTCACTAGCAAAGAGAATGCAATATATGATCAAAGAGTCCTGCGACTTCCTCTAACAGGGTCACAAACCCACAACTTCATGCAACTCATAAATTCCAATGCCAAAGTGAAAGAAAAGTATTCATACGAGAAAGGCACCACAAGACCTACAATGGTTATCACTATTCACGTCGCTCTAGCTGCACTATTCACGTCACTGTAGCAAATCACTATTCACCAATTTGTCCCTAATAATTTCTCTTTCCTGGCAAGACCCACAAATTATTTGATCAATCAATCTAGCCATTGAAGCACAAATGTGAACCCTAATCAAAATCTGCCTATGGCAGGAATTAGGTTTTCATCCAATCCTTCAAATCTAAAACTCAAGGGATTTCGTCCTCATGTCACCTGAAAGCTAAGCTCTCCTATAACCAAACAAATAATAATCTTCGCATAATGAGAAAATGAGCACTCAATTCCTTTTCTAATACCCTTTTAGGTTTTCCCGCCAAAACACCTTTTATAAAGTGATTAAAATACTTTATAATATTTTTTAAATATTACATGGTGTCACTTTATTCACCTCATTAATATAATTATTTAATATTACCTTTATAATTGCACTTTTTCCCAGGCAACATTAAATAATTAAATTAATTAATTAATTTAGCTCCCATAACGATGGGATGGAAAACAGTGACATTACAAAACATCTTGAGATTTGTCATTTTAAGCTATCCTGGATGTTGGACAAGACTAATTGCTCAGATCGATGCCTTGAACATGGATTACATAGTCATACAACCTTTTAAATGTTTCTTAACAACAAAGTACCACATATTCAATGGATAACTAATATTATTGCATTACAATAAAGTATCCTACTATTGGCTTTAATTGTAATTCTACTTAAAAATCCCTGAATAACACAACACTCTCAATATTTCATCGAAGGCAATTTAACCCATTACTTAAACAAGAGCCAGAATTGAAACATTCATTGCACAAAATTGCAAAGATGAATTCAAAGATGCTTGATCATCATTCATGAGAAAATGTCGATTACACATTGCAAACAATTACAATGGAAGTATATAACTCATATTCATTGCAGAGTGAAATGTGCATTCTTGTTCTAGAAAACACCATTTACAATCTAATTCCTCTATAACCTAAGACAAAACTTAATGCTCCCTAAACAATTGCCCACCCAATTACAATGTCCAAAACCCTTTACAATGAGGCATAAAGCCACTTATATAGAAAAAGTGAGCATGCAAGTTCTTGAACCAAGTCACATGAGTCACGTGTCTCGTTTTACATTTGACATCCCTTTACATTTTTGTTGGAACAAAATGAGAACAAAACCCGCTAAAAGAATATTCCCCTTTCTAATTGACTTGCGAAGTTGTTGCAAACATTAGAAGCTTTGAGTTGAAGCCAATAGATGCCATTGAAGCCAAACAATTGCAATTGAATGTCAAGAAATGCTCCAAAATACCATCGAAGACCAAAATTGTCATTTGCTTTGTCATATATTTGACTAGGATGCTAACACTGAAACCAAATGACCAATTGAATGCCCAACACTCCATTTATTCATTATACTGTTCAAGCCAAGAATTGTAAGTGTCCTCTGATGGCCATTGGAATTCAATTTACCTTTGAAACTTTATTCTTAGGGCATTATACTTTGCATCTATAACTGCCCTAGTTTCTTTGGTAAATAAACGTAGGCTTGTTTCCAACTTTATTAATTCATAAATTGAATTATTTAACAACAAAAAATCAAGTTTCCCATTGGCACATATGAAAGAGCATAATGAAGGGACCACATTGCCAAATTTGCCTTTCCATACTTCAAAAGATTTAACTATCCCATACTATCAAGTATGCTAGGCATCACCCCTTGCTCCAAGGTCTCAAACAATTTCAACTTCTTTTTTAACTCCAATTCTAATTTAGATTGATAAGTTGAAATCTCTCCTAACAACCCGACCAACTCTTTGATCTCCATCAATCCCACAAGAGCATTAGAATCATACTTGTTCAATCTGCAAAGTTCATTTATTGATGAAGATCTAGGAATCCAGGTGTTGAATATAACCTTCAAACTCACATGTTGTTGAATATGTTTGATATAAGCAGTTTTTAAGATATTATAACCTTCCGAAATATCTTCCAACCAATGAATTATACAAGAAATCCTATGACCAAGAAGATAATCAATTAAATCACTGACCATTTTGTGTCCTTCCTCTTTAGCACTATTTTTTGCTTCCCTACTCTACTTGAGCTGCTCCTTTAATTCTTGTATTCTCAAGGACAATGTCGCTCTATCCTAGGATGCCACTCCAATTGAGCTAGATTGAGGTGTAGATAGATCTAAACCAATAGTTAGAAGTGGAGGCAATTGTGACTTGAAATTATGATACTATTTCAACAATTTCATATGATTCTCCTGCAATTTATTGAAATCAGATTGCAGCTCTTTGTTGCCAGCTCACTAAACAAAGCAATACTAACAACTAATGATGCTACTTGAGGAGCACTTGTGTCAGCAAACCTTCTGACAATGAGGTTGCCTAACGATTCACTTACATCTAGTTGGGGCTTATTAGAGTCTTGTGAAATTTCCAAAATGGCCAATGTCTCATGCTTTGTGCTAAAACCTAATCCAAAATACAAGACATTCACTTGCTCCTCTGAAGCCAATACTTCCATATCAATTTCTTGCCTCTTTATTGTATCTAATGCTATTGCTGAGACAATATTCCAATTTGACAACAACAAGCATCCACTTACTTTGACAATTTGTCAGCCTTCTTTAGAAGAGATGCTCTTTCTTAAGCTTAAAGTCAACTTCTTCCATGACTTGCTGAGTTATTTTCTTTATTTCTTCCTCCAATGCCTCTCCTTTCCTTTTATTTAGCTTTGCCAGAAATTCTTCAGATTTATTCTTCATTAAAAAATCTCTAAATTCTTTACTTAACAAAGTCATCATTTGTAATGAATTGAATACATGCAATTTCTCAAACATCATGCACAATATTGTGCCCAACTCTAAGATCAATTGGCATTCCATTTGGATGGGGACGCTCAACTTGATCCCTTGGAGGAGAATGAAGGATTTGATCAACTTCCGTAGTATTTGGCTCACTTTCTCCTACCTCATTTGATTCAACATAATCAATAGAATAATCTAATTCAACATAATCAATAGAATAATCTACCAAGGGTTGCTACCATATGGTCTTACCATATATGTTTGTAATAGGATGCCTCTTTTGCATTATAACAATCCCTATTCCTTCCCATGATCTATCACATCCAAGAACAAACGAAATAGAGAAATTTGGGACAGCGAGTATGGGGCAAGAACTCATTACTTCTTTGAGTTTTTCAAATGTGGCTTGAGTTGTTTTGGACCATCTAAATGCACATTTCTTTGTCAATTCTACCAATGGTGCAGCAAGCTGTGAAAATCCTTTCACAAACCTCCTGTAATAACTACAAATACCCAAGAAACCTCTCAACTGTGTCAAAGAAGTGGGTGGTGGCCATTCTCTGATTACCTAATCTCCTAATCCACTTGTACTCTTTGTGCATTCATAGTGTGTCCCAAGTATAAAACTTCAATCATCCCAAACTCACAATTGGATTCTTTTGCAAATAGAGTTTGTTGCTCAAGGATTCACAATATTGTATCCAAGTGTTGCAAGTGCTCTTCCACAAACTTGCTATAGACCAAAATGTCATCAAAGAACAATAAAACAAGCTTCCTTAGCTGCTCTCTGAAAAGATGATTCATACAAGACTGGAATGTAGATGGGGCATTGGTTAACCCAAAAGGAAAAACCAAGAATTCTAAGTGTCCAAAGTCGCATCTGAAATCTGTTTTGTAAACATCTTAATCCCTTACCTTGATTTCATGATACCCAAACCTCAAATCAATTTTCGAAAAATATATTGCTCCATGTAGTTCATCAATCAACTCATCAACTTTGGGTATACGGTGCTTGTTTTGATGGTCTTCTTAGTCAATGCATGGTAATCTATACACATTCTCGTGGTGCCATCCATCTTTTTCACTCACTACCGACAAGGTAAAGGGACTAGAGCTAGCACGTATGAATCCCATCTCCAACAATTCCTTAATGGCTTTCTCAATTTCCTCCTTGAAAGCTCTTGGGTGACGATATGGAGTAACCATGATAGGCTTAGAACCTATCTCAAGCTCTATGATGTGCTCAAACCCTCTATCAGGAGGCAATCTGTGTGGTAAGTCACTAAACAATGTACCATGCCTATCCAAAATGGTTTGTATCTCAACCGGATAGAATTTCTTACCCTAGGATGTGGAAGTATCTCTCACAAAGCACTGAGCCACCCACTTTACTGCTCCCTTTCAAAAAGGCCTCTCCATCCTCTTAATTGAAATCTTCATAGGAGCACCATTGGCCATACCACAAAGTACAACCCCCTTACCGTCATAATGGAACTTCAGCTCTATGGTTTTGAAATTTTGGGATATCTCTCTAAGGGACTGAAGCCATTGTATCCCTAACACCGGATTCATTTATCCTATACAAATTACTTAGAAATCATCAAACATTTTGTATGAACCCAATGGAATGTATAATCCTCTGACCCTCCTAGAGCATGGTATAGTATTTCCATTTGCCAACATGACATCGAATCTTTGAAATTCTTTCATAGGAAGCCCCCTCTGTGTAACCAAACTTTTCAATAAAGTTGTGGGTTGCCCCACTATTAATCAAAATTATCACCTTTTGTCCCTTCAGTACTCCCCGAACTCTAAATGGGTGGTACTTGGGTGCAAAGTCCAACTAAAGTGTTACTAGTAGCCTTATTCCCTTCAAGTACTTTTTATCTCTACTTCTTCCTACTCTGGTACTGTCTCTGAATCTTTTGCTTCCTCCTCATCCTCAAAAATCACCTCTATGTAATGCGCTTGTTCTTTTGGGAAACACCTATGTCTTGGTTCCCAATTCTCTTTGCATGAAAAGCAAACCTTCTTCCTTCAAAGTTCATTTCTAGATTTCATCTCCTTAGTAGTTTTGGGCAATTCTTTCCTTTGGTAACTCTTCTGAAATAATTTCTTTTGCTATCAAAAAATGGAGGTCTTTGGCTGTCCATAAGGTGTTGATTTTGATTGCCCAAGAGGTGTCGATCTCTATTGTCTTGTAGACTGAAATCTAGCCCTATTAGCTGAAGTTTTGAGATCCAACGTCTTGTTAATAGCCTCCTGTAAAGATGTAGGATTGAAAGCCTTGACTATGCCTCTAAGAGGTTCAGTTAAGCCTTCAATAAACAAAACCACCAACCTCCTCTCTGTTACATCGGGTACCATAACTGAAAGCCTTTGAAAATCAGCCACATAGGAATCAACTGTGTGACTGTCTGAGCTAGGTTGTTCATGGAAGTGGATCTTCAGATCAACTCTATCAAATTTCTGAATTAACCTATCACTAAACTCGGCATACAAATGAATATCGCATTGCCCCAGAGTGTCATGTCCCCGAAATAGAACATAGAAATAACCAAATATTGAAATACAATTAAATAAATAAAAAGATATATATATATATATTGTTCAGTAGCAAATTTATTATAATATTATCATTATAAATATAATCACCATTTAACCATTATTCTCATCATAGAATAATATATATTATAATCCATATCAAAAATATGATATAATAAAAATATAAAATCATAAATATAATAACTAAATAAACAAACATACAATATAAAATATAATAAATAAATAACAAATAAAATAAGCAAATATAAAATTCCTAAAGCAGCCTCTTAAAAAAAAGCGGACCATTCACAAGGATATAATTATAATACAAATTAATATTATTATGTTATAAATATCATAGTAATGAAACTAATGTTCACAAGAAACTAGGCATCGATTCCTAAGGTGACTAGGCCTTAGTAAATAAATGAATAAATCTAAACAGGGCAAGCATCGATTAGAAGGCATACTAACTATGTCTTTAAACACAGCAGCAATCACCATATTATAAGCAACGATTAATGAATAGCCACCAAACTAAATAGTGCGTTAAAGGCCAAAGGGCATACCCCTTGGCAAATGAAAGGTTGGGACTGTTGGTAAAGCAAGTATAAAAAAGAAGACAGATCCAAAACAAAAGGCATTGAAGAGGAAAGTGAAGAATCTAGGAAAGAAAATAGAATGGGAAAAAATAAATAGATCTGAAATATATTTGAGTAAAAGGAGATATACAAGCAGAAACATGAATAGAAAGATCAGGACAGAAATAAAGTAAATATTTTAAGAAATAAGTACAAATATATATATATATATATATATATGGAAAATATGTATATGTAACGGTAATTAGATTAACTAGATTTTGATTAACTAATCATAGATATAGATATATATGTATAGGGACATATAGATATTATGAATATACAATAATGATACTTGCAACAATTATTAAGCCGTATAAGTAATGATGACTCTTTAACATAGACATTAAGTAGATTATGTATCTTTATGAATTGTCCTCATCCTACGATCAATCCAATATAAGGTTGAAGGAGGCGAGTAAGGAATAAGAAAACGTGGAGAGATACAGCAACTCAAGTGATGTACTCACTTAGCAATAATATTTAGCATATTTTGAATATAAGAAATAGATATTGCTAATCTCATTATTGATATAATGCTTTCTTTAATCTTATCATAATGAAAATTATTCTAGGAAATGATGAACTTAAAGAACCATTGATAAATGATAATATATTTGATTCTAGGCATGAAATAAATCTTGGATGAATGCAAATGTATCTTATTGTTTAAAGATTGTCTTCTTTGTGCTTGTAACCCTATTAGGGAGGGCGAATCATGAGTGGAGTGGTGCCTAGAAACCCCACTTAAGGTTCCGCCCCATTGGACCCAAAGCAGGGATGTGCCATGGAGGGGTGGCAAGTCCACTTAAAGTTCCGCTAATCCCAAGGCAAGAGTCAGGCCATGGAGGGGTGGGGGTCCTACCTAAGATTCCGCTGCGGCCATGGAGGGGTGGTAGGCCATTGGCCACTTTGACTTTATGATTCCTTTCTCCTAATAAGGTGAATGTCTTCTAAGGTGTTGCCATGAGTGGAGTATGTAGGTACTAAGCTGCTAGGAAAGGAGGATTGTGGTGAACTATAATGTCCCCTTTTTAGCATGGTCATGTTTGCCGATGGTTTAGACTATCACTAACTCTCGTAGGCTAATACAAATAATTAGAGGGTCTTCTGAGGCAGAGTCTTGGTTAGCTGAGGCTTGTAACTTCTTCGGAGTTCAGTGATTTTCAGTTTTGGCTTTTGTTTGGTGTCTCCAGGGGCCCGTTTGCTATTCTTACTATTTATAGTAAGCCTAAGTTAGGTTGAGAGGGACCCTTACTATTTTTAGTAAGGCACTTGGTTGTATTGAGCTTTGCAGAATTGACCCCAATTTCAGACGGTATGATGAAATATTAAGTATTAAAGGAGATATTAATGTTTTATTGGCTCGAATAATATTTAAATAATTAAAGGTGTTATTATAAAATTATAACTTAACTTTATAATGAAGGGTCAAGACATCACTAAAAGGTGGCCAATTATTGAATTAAATTTGGGGTGCCTATTCCAAGGTATTAAAAGGTGAAATATTAAATGATGCATATGTAATAACATTTAATTATTATTAAATGTGCGTTTTGGAGGGAAATCGACTTCTTCATGAAGTTATATATTTTCAGCCTTGGGAATTGAGCATTCATTGGATTGAGCATTTTGGAGTTGATGAACTTTTTTGTCTGAGAGAGGAAACCAAGGGTTTCTGAATCAGTTAGCCATTGGAGAACGTTCACTCTTTAGTGTTACAACCATTTGAGGTAGTGAAATATCCATTGAATTTGGCATTTGGGGAGAGCTTCGTACAAAGGTTCTATTTGTGCTTAAAAGTGGGGAATTTCATCTAGGGTTTGAAGGATTGGACGAGATATCTACAGCAAACCTAGAGATTCTTTCTTGTCAGCCATTCTATACAAAATTTTAAATGTTTAATTGCTGCTACAGTAATGCGTGAACAGTGACGCATGAACAGTAACACGTGAGCAGTAACTCTACAATGTTTGAGCTTATTGGTGTATTTTTTTGCAAGTTGAAAGGATGCTTTTATTTCAAATTTGAATGACTAATTACATACAGCAAATACCTTCAGTTGACAACATTTTGTATTCAATTTGTGAAGGGTTTAATCTACTGCAAGGCCGTACAGTTGCTGCTTGGGACGTCTTTTACCTAGGGCAGAACGCCTCAAGTTAAGACCAGATTCCTCCTCTACTAGTGGCGGTTAGGTTATTTATTGCTGGCAGCAACATTAAATGGTGGGACAAATCAATAATTAGTCTGCAGAAATAAATCAAGGGTTTCAAAGTAAATAAAATCTGCTTTTCCAGTTTGCTGTTATATGATCTGATTTTTATCTTATTTTGGTGGCGGCTGAGTTGGATCAAGTTTGCAGCTTCATCAATATCACATTCGAAGTTGCACACTCTTCTCAACATAGGAGGCTGTCATTTTTCAGGTTCTTAACATACATTGCATTTTAATCAGTTTATTGAATTTTTTCTAGTTGCTTACTCAGAGTTATCAACCATCAATAAGCTTGAAATGCCAAGAGTCTTGGCTTTATGTAATCAGTCCATATATTTCAGTCAGTAGGAGGAGTTATAAGGTTGCATCTTATCAATGGCCTTTATACATTTGCTGTGATATTCATTTTCAGTTTGCAAGACAATTGTTTGTCTTAATGCCACTCGATTATAGTTGCTCATATTGCAATCTGTAGGTTTTATGCCAATGGTTTGTCAAAATTATAGTTGGCTGTAGGTGCATGTTTAATATAATAAATTTGCATTTCATAGAATTGCACCACCAGTTTAGCTTATTGTTAGATTCATTAGTGAGAAGTTTCAAGCACTTACAATCTTTGTGGCAAATTCAAACAAGTCCCAAAATCCAAAGAAACACAAGTTCCTACATGAACAACCTCCTATGCCTAGCATGAAGGCTTCAGGGCAGATCCACCCATGACACTCCTCATATGTCTTCATGATTGCTTTTATGATTATATTTATATTTTGGATATCTAGATATTATTGCTAACAGTTATATGTGTATGTGGAAATGTTATTAAATTGGTGAATGCAGATGTCAATCTAGGATTATTTCATTACAGAAACACATTCCTTTTGAAAAGAAGAACCCCCTAAACCTAATCTACAAGCAAATTCTAGGACAAACCGGACAAGGGACATTTCACAAAGTGAACAGCCTGTGGTACCACCACTCATGTGCTACACCTTCAAGATGGAGGGTAGTGAATTTGATGAACTCATCCTCCATCATGGGTTTCAATGATATAAATGTGTCCAATTTTTGTATCCATGAGTATGCGGTACACTTATTTGATCCATCAAATGTGGGAAGTGTCAATTTCCCCATTGTCTGTCGCCTGTCGGAGATCTCGTAGGTTTGTTTGTTGCCTTGTTTCAACTCTCTAACCATCCCTATTCTTCCTCAATCCCATCAAATTCGTTAGTGATGTGGCCTCCTTAATTTCAATTGGTAGGAGCCCATACTCTTCATAACTAGCCACTATATCATTAGCTATCGAAGTTTGGGTTTCCAACTCTAAAACTGCTTGCCTACAAATGAAGTTAGGTTAAAAAAGCCTCACAATAGAACCTGCAGCTACTCTTTAAGTGTTTTGGTGAATGTTTTCCCCTAAGGAGCTAACTTCACCATTGTGTGCCCTCAATATATTATTATTATGCATAGTCAAGACAAACTATGTCATCATATCCGCTAACTATTCATTTCCTTGTACAAGCCTCTCAAACCAAACATCATTGGCATCCCTATTATTTTGTCCCATCACTTCTTTGCCTTTCTTAGGAATCTTTGTGTCTTGTTGTTCTACAATAATTTTCGATTGATTTGGATCCTTCATCCTTTTCCTTTGATAACACCTAATTTCCCAATCACTTCCATGCACGAAGTTGGCTCTAAAAAATTTCACACAAAATTATTTCCCACAACTTACAGGAAATCTGCATTTATACCACTGAAAGATTCCTTTTTTAAAAAATCGATAATTCTTGAGAAATAATTTCCTTTTGTATTCTTGTTAATTTGAGTTTTGTTTTTCTCTTCTTTTTTTTGAATAAAGTAAAATCTCAATTTTATTCCAGTACATCTAATTTCTACCAACAATAAAGAGAATATTTTTGTATTATGGAACATGTAGCTGAAAACTGAAATAACCTGTGAGTACTTGTAAATTCAAATTTGACTTTTAGGTGAAAACAACAACTAGAAACAAAAATATTTTCATCCTCCAATTCCCAATAATCTCAAAGGATTTTCATCCTCAATGAAAATTGCTAAGCCAAAGCTTTCCACAAGGGTTTCTACAAATTGATAATGATAGAATGAAAACGCCTTTTCCAATATTTTTTTTAGTTTTTCAAGCCAACCCTAAAATGTAATTAAAATTTACTTTTTATTTAATTTTGAATACTCACCATTTTTCACTTTATGATTTTTATTTGTTTTTTGCCCAATTTAATAATAATAAATTGTTCTCTTCCAATGTTCTAGCTTAGGCACTTTTAGGACAACTTAATAAATTATTATTATATTATTCCCTTGCAAATATTTCCTTCAACCTATGGGGAATAAAGATAGGCTTCGCATCCTCCAATTTGACTCTATTGAAAAAAGGGGACATTACACTATTCTTCACTATGGTTTTTCTTGAAGATTGTCTTATCTTGGCTGTGGCCTTTCTTAATGGTTACTTGCCTTCATGTACCTTACAAAATCAAATTCAGCCCTTCCAAGTTGTAATGTCCCCTTTGCAATAGCCACCCCGAAGGTCGTTTAGCCTTTATGTATTCCCGAAGGCTAAACAGGAGAAATAAGGGAGTAAGTATTAAATTAATTATTTATAAATTTATTTCAATAAATTAAACTCCTAAGATAACTTTATATTTAATTAATTTAATAAAATGACTTAAAATAAAATAATAAATCATAAAGTCACTTAAGGGAATAAAATAATATTATTTCTAGAAGCTTCTTGGAAGGCATTGAGAAATCTTTATAAGGAGCTATTGGCCGAGCATTTGAGCATGTTTATGTCTTGAATTACATTCTCATTGCCAGTTTGGTAAGAAGCTTGAATGCTTTGCATTGCTCGAGGGTTTGAAGACTCTAGATTACCGGTTTCGGTTGTGAGAGATCAACCCTAGCTGGAGATTGTGGAGGAATCCATCCAGGGTTTCTACAGGTGCTTCATTGGAGAGTTTTCACAGGTTCAATAGCTAATGTATTATTCCCCTTCTAACAGGAGTTCTAAATTGATGCAATATCTGGTTTATTATTGCATTGTGTAATTCCAACAACTGAGGTATTGTTGCAGTTATTACTTTCTTTTGATCATTTCATTGCAACAACCAGTTTATTGTTCCAATTCCATATGAGGAGGCAAACCATTTTCTACTGGTTGTTTATTCCAAATTTTAATGGTCATTGACCAAAATTTGGAAAATTTGTGGAGGAAAGATAAAATCGATTTTGGTGAAGATTCATTAGTTCTTGGTGAAATCAATTTCAATTTGATCGCAACTCAAGTTCGAATCTTTGGTATTTATTAATGGCTCATTGGAGACGCAAACATAAATATCTGCAGATAAGACAAATTCTAGAAAAAGACAAACAAAACTAAAGAATATAGAGTTGGCTGGAGTTACGATCATACTTCAGATAAGACAAGTCAGGACTCAGAACAAGACAAGGAAGCAACTGACAAGGTGAATAAGATAGAAACGCCTCATATATTTTGGCATCAAACTTTTGAAGGTCGATTTACATTGCTGGGAATAGATATTGAGCTTCTTTAAAGAGACATTGGCTTCCATCATTCAAATTGATTTCTATTGGAGAACTCGTGATCTGAACGGAAGAGATAGCGCAGCATTTCTAAAGTCAATATTCTTTCTCGATCGATTGCTGGGCAAATCATCACCCATCCAGGAAGTTGGACGCAGCCAATTAAAGAACAGCTCGATAGTCACTTGGTCCTGCATTATTTGGCGCAGCTTGTGTTGGCAAGATAGACGGTAACCTGGAGAATTCGATTGATGTTGGATTAGCGTCATCTTTAGGTTCTTTTCCCTTGTATAAATTATTGTTAGGAAGATTAGTTTCATTGCCATAATAGCAAAAGAGATATCGCTGTCCTTCATCATTGTAATTTTTACATTTCAGTCAGGACAGTAATTGTAAGCCTTTAAAATCGCTGCCATCATTGTAATGTTGCATTTGCCATTGTAGTGTTGATCATTTCCATTGCATAGTAGAAGGCAATTGGCTATAGAAGGTTGTTGGCTAAAATTGTAACCAGATTGTAGTCCATTAAAGCAATACATAAGGAGTCCATTAAAGCAATAGTCCATCTAAGCTAAGAAAAATCAGATAATATTCCATTTGCATACCTATTTTCATTTACAGCTAAGTTTGCATATTTAGATGAGTTTTTGGGAGTCTTTTCATGCAATCAAAAACAGAAAAACAAAACAAGTAATCATTTACCAGCACTAAGGAGTTAGCAAGCTAACTATTTGACGAAATTCCTAGGCATCAAAACAACAAATTAAGTTCAAATTTTGCAAGGCTTCCTATACAAGCTTCATGCAATGTGTAATAGTATATTTGTGTCTAGTTAGCCCCTGTCACAACAGGCACATCTATATCTTGGGTTAGCTTGTGTGTGCTTGGAGTTTTTTATTGCATAATCTTGTAAAATTTTCACACTATTCCCCCTCAAAGTCTGATATTGAGTAACACTGAACAAGGAAATAAAGGACCATTTATATTTCTTATTATTCTTGGACTTAATCCACCATATGTTCCTCCAAGGTGTTGACTCTTCTTGAATGTTGTGTCAAATAATTAAGGTTCTACTCCCACAATCTGAATCATGTGAATCATTGTGGAGCTCTAGCATTGCAATCGTCGGACCAAGGAAGTTTGCAGGTGTAGCAAAGCATCTTTGAATGCAGATTACTAAGGGCAGCACTTTCAAAACTCTCTCTTTGGACGAGCACTAGAGATTAAAGAAGATTTAGAATTTTTTCTTCCTTTTGGGTTAATATTTGTAGCCATGGGACATTTGGAAGCTAAACTGGTTACAATTACAAATAGACTCCTAACATCTTTTGAATAAACCTACAATTATTGAACAGTCCCCTCCAAGGTGTTAGCCTTCAATACACTGATATAAATTCTAATGAATTCCTTCAATCCATGAATGCACATAGGAGCCAGCCACTAATCTTCTTCTACCTCCATCTCACACGTGTTGGCGTTTCAATTCGCACCTCTGGAGTGTGTATTGGAAATAGACAACTATGCACAATATTTACTGCTCTTGAAATTAGGAGGGGAAGCTCCCTCTTTTGCAAATATGTGTAAAAAGTAAAGTATTCTAAATTCCTATCTTTCTGACTCAGTTGGTAGAGGCACAAGGTTATAAAACCAAGAACATTGCAGCTAAGGTTTTCTCTGGTTTCCGCAAATCTTAACTAAAACTAGGCTAACGCTAAAACTATCCTATCTCCTCTAAAAAAACAAAGCAAGAGGAATTAGGAGAAATTGGGAATGATTGACGATAAACTCTATCTCAAGATTCTCAAAGAGGTGGAACACTCTATCCGAGGTGTAGGCTGAAATAAAGGTTATTGGAGACAACATGAAACAGTAAGCTAGTTCTCAAGATTCCCAAGGAGGTGGAACACTCTATCCGAGGTGTAGGCTGAAAGTAGATTACTGGAAACAAACGTTAAATGATAATCTTTATTTTTAAATTCCCAAGGAGGTAGGATACCTATCCGAGGTGTCGATATGAAAGGAAGACTATTAATAACAACATCAAACAATAATCTTTATCTCTAAATTCCCAAGGAGGTAGGATACCTATCCGAGGTGTAGATATGAAAGAAAGATTATTAAAATAGCAATAAATCTGGTACAACAAATTGTATAATGAGGCACACACACAATAGATGATCAAACCAACTTTATATTAAACAAAGTAAACCAATGTAGAATAGCAATATTGCATGACAAGGTGGGCACAGCAATTTGTTATCACAGCAAAAGTTAAAATACAATGAGCAAGGTGCTCTTATTTATAGAACTTCAAAGGAATAGGGAACCCTAAAATCTCCTTGAGTTAACATTTAGTCTTGCAAACATGCAAGAGTTTATTACTATGTCTAAATGTATGCAACCTAACAGTTAACTGGAAAAACTACCTCAATTAACTGACTCTAAACTAAAATGATTGGACTTTGCAACATGCAAGTCTTATTTGATATGAGTCAACTGATAACCAACATCAATTAACTAAATCCTAAATGAAAGTTCCACCTCCACCAAAAGATATCCCCGAGGAGGAGATAAACATGCATGAAATAAGCAACCTAAACTCAAGAATGATGTTTAGTTGACTGTTGCCTTTGATTCTATCTTCAAGAAAACCGTGAGATCCAACTATCTGTCTACTCCAAGCCGTCATGAGCAATCATCTCCTCCAAGAAATCACTAACTACATCATCTTCAAGCACTTTGATACTATCCAAGATAATGGACTATCTATTCAGTGTCCTCTCTCCATCTACTATCAACTTTAGACATTCTTTAACCTCTTCAACTGTTTTGTCGAAACTTGCTAACATTATGGCAAAATGATTCAATTTGGACGCCACAGGATCACCATTAAGACCATCATGAACCAAACTCTAGAACTCTACTTGCAGGACATCAAGATCGATGTAGGTACCATCCTCATGAAAATAATGGCACGGGATCTGTGTGATGAACCTGCTTACGAGTTTGAGAGCACCGGCGACAATTTCTATGATCTCAGCCATCTTTGCAGACACTCTTTCATAAGTTTCTACTTTGAAGAAGTATTGTTCTCTCCAAGCAAAAAGCTTTCATTTGTCGTCATCTGCTAAACAACATCATGTGCGACCACCAACTAAGAAATGATGATTTCATTCCTTGGTTTATTCTTTGCGATGCTCAACTCAAGTTGTTGGATTCCTTGACGAAGATCGTGGGCGTTGTACCTTAATTGATACAATTCTGCAAGAAGGTATCTGCTACCAATAACAAAGTTCTCGATCCAATTTTCCAAAAGTCTTCCTCGATTGACTAACTGACCCATCTTTTGTTGTTCTGCAGGTATTTCTTGAAGCTGTGGAAGAAGAGGAGCCACGTCTGAAGTTCCATGAAGAAGATCTAAGATATATCGTCGCAGCTGGTTTTCAACCTTGAGGGTTACTTTGTCTTCTCCGTCCTTCATCATCCACTCCTACAGATTGCCAGCAACTACCTTGAAGAGGCTCATATCCACGTGCCAAGAGCTCCTACCAAGGTTGTCCTTGACAAAGGTGAAATCACCGACCTCATCCTCATCCAATCTCTTGCCCTCTAGCGGTGTAGCAACCTCAATGACGATCCTTGCATCAGGATTCTACTCTATGTGTACCTGCTTCTTGATCTTCTTGTTTGGCGTGTCCTGATAGGCATTGCCAAACTCTAAAAGATCAAGCTGATAGGAAGGCTTGAGAAGACTTTGGGAACTCTAAAAGATCAAGCTGATAGGAAGGCTTTCGCCTCCTTCCCAAAGTCTTCTCAAGCCAAGATGAATGATCTATGTTTGCTTCTCTAGGAGAAACAACTATAGTTGTGTTAACTCCTGCTAAATGAACTGGCACTGAGACTTCACAAACTAGCGATTCTAACTTTGAATCTATCTGAATGGGAGGAGGACGAGGAGATAACGGTAGACCAGGAGATGAGGACCCAGCTTCAGCTTGCACCACTAGCTCTACTGGAATCTCTAGCATCTTTTATGGTTGATCTCATTGACTTTCATTTCCACTCTCTGTTCTTCCACTATCTCTGGCACCATCAGGTGGATTGCTCCATGTCTTCACTCTAGGTCTTGATCGTGATGTGGAAGGCAATGAAGAAAATACAACTGGCGACTCTGCAATTGGAACCACCTTCCGCCTCCTCTTGCCATCCAAGAAAAGCATGTTGGTCTTGACATTTCGGCTTGAAAAATCCTCAATTGGAGTACTCTCTTTGGCATACCAATCTAGTTGTCAAAGCGGCTAGCGACCAATTTGATCCTTGACGAATGAAATTAGCATAACCTCTCCATCATCATCTAACAAACCTTCAACATCTTCTGATAAGAAATCAGCAAGTTGAGGAAGAGTGAGTCTGCAATAACGGCGCCTGCATACTTCGAATTCATCTTCACAATTGACCCAAAATTCTTCAAGTGCTAGCTTGTGTGAATGATTTCGCTCTAAACGAGCTGCAAAGAGGCCCAAAGGATCATATGAGCGCTTTTCGTTGAGGTACTTGAGATGAAGCTTGGATAATTCGTTGCTCATTAACTTGCAATCGGCTATTGTTTTGCATTTGTATACGCCCAATCCACATGGAAAAGTGAATGTTGTCTTGTGGCGATTGCAAAGAAAAGAATGAACCTCATGAACTTGTCTCAAGAACTCCATGAATAAGACTTTGTCCAACGGGTATCGCAGTAGCATCAAAAACTCTCCTGAGAAACCATACACTCAGATGTAGGTGAATGTAGGAAATTGAATAAACCAATCTGCCCAATTCTCCATTGCTGATTTGGCATCCGCCGAAACTCTTATGTGCATCTCGTTGTCAAGATTTCTCACAATCTTCATCAGAAAATGATCATTCACTTGCTTGAAATCTTGTTCAACTCACGAAAAACTCCAACTATGGGAAGTATTCATGCACACACTAAACACCAAGAGTCCCATCAGTTTTCAGCGCTCTAAAATTGTCTTGGAATGCAATTAAATAGACGAGATGAGAAACCATATGAAACTCATGGATCTTGAGAAAACCCATGATTTGCTAATGAAGAACCTCACTGATCAACATAGCCCAATCGAAACGTTCTTTGTTATTGATAATCTGGGAGATCACATAGAACATCCATGGCCGAAAGACATTAGCCTCTTCTTGACCCGTGACCCGGTTGAGCAAGATAATCAGGATAGCTATCTCGTCCTTCAATTCTCCACACCCAAGCTTCTTTGGCAAGTTAGTTTTCTACTCCTTTAGCCACCTTTGAACGACCTCCTTCTAAGATCTTTCCTTTTTTGCTTGCCATATCTTGTCACATTCCTCCATGATCATGACACAATTATCTAAACAGGGTGGAATGGCGAAGCACTTTTCAACATCTCTTAGCTTGAGGCTGCAAACAACTTTCCCATCTGCTAATCAAATTTGTCGTGTAGAAGAGTCATAATGCTTAATGCAAGCAATAACAAACTCGAGATTAACACCATGATGGGAATAGAAGTTTCCTCGAACAACCTGGAACGATCAAGATGCTTGATTGTAGTGTTGTCAACGCCTTCCAACATCCTCAATTTGATCATAGGATGAACATGGCACAAGTTAGTGTCAAAGGTTTTCAAAAAGTCATGAATTAAAACCGATTTGGTCTTGTATTCAATTGGATTGAATTGCATTTTGAAAAAGTAGACTTTTGACTGTGAACTTGGATATGTTTGGCTGAAATTTTCAAAAGGCTAAAAATAGCTTTTGACGAGGCTAATATTAGCCTACCAAGGGGCAATTTTTACAAAAAATTTTGAAATATGGGTTTTGTAGAGAAAATGATTCTGAGCCAACCCAGATTATTAGAAACTCGAAAAACTGACTTTTCCTTAGGCACGCAAAAGCCTTTCAATAATAGAAGCTATAGTGGCACCAATGGCTATTTTTTGTGAAAAAATCTGGCATATGGGTTTTGTAGCCGCCAATGTTCTAATCAAACCCAGATTCTTCGTTTTTTGAAATGTTGACTTTTTTTGAAAACCTTAAAAATAGGGGGCAAAGGGGCACTTTTGCCGAGAAAATATGGAATGTCGGTTATGTCGCAGACACTATGCTCAATGAACCCAGATGATCAAAATTGTGAAAAGTCACCATTTACTTTGACATGCAAGAGAAAACCTAAGCCAAGGATAGAAGAAAAGTGAGGGGGAGAAGATAGAAATTATTTTTTGCCTCTGTCAATCTTCAAGAAAATTGCCTCCTTCTACCCAATCTGATGAAGTCTGCCAAGCATGTGCTGAAAAGATGGAATTTGTTAAATTATCCTTCTAACCAAACTGGACCTGGAACTGCGAAGAACAATGAAAAATATCACCTATAGCGCCTTCAGATCTTGCTTGCATGAGAAAATATGTGTTTTCCTTCAACCTGTGATGAAGAATATGGATGCCCAAGTGCTTTAATAAATAAATTTCATGAATTAAGGCATCACATTTAGTTAAATTCTAAATTTAGGATAATCTCATTGGACATCAATTCAATTAACTGAATGAAGATAAAACCCTAAAATGGGCACCACTCAGCATGCAAAGAAGAAATACGCCACATGCAAGATAAATGGAATGTTTTGCAGTTCGACTTGGAGGTGAAACTAAAGTTTTATTATTATTTTACGTTGAATTTGAAAAGCCCTCCATTATAGGGCAGCCAAAGCATGCACTTCAGTTTCAAAAATCTTTTAAGTCAAATTTTGACTTTAGGTGCCAACTTTCTCAGACTTCGAAACATTTTTGAAATATCCTATTTTTTAGCATTTGCAAACGTCACCAAAGCCTCTATTTGATCACTGCTTCTAAATAACTGATGAATCCAGTAGACCGGTTGATAGTCTTGTTGAAGAGCAGAATAAAAATTGAAAAGGAACTTCTTGAGGTTGCAAACCCTAATTATGGCTTCTGAGCCATGAAAATTCTAGGCACAATCAAATTTTCAAGGATTTTTACCATTTTGAACTTGATTTTGACCTCCCTTTAGCTTGCACTCTCTCGCACTTGACAAATCTCCTAAGCTGGCTAACAGGTCCAATGCAAAGATGGATCAATTCTGAACATGATCTCTACAGGACACTTTCACTAAAAACTTCATCTGGTAAGTCAAAATCTTGGGCGCCCACAACCAGCAAGGGCGATTTTATTTCCAAACTTAGCGATTTTTGCAACTTGCCTCGTTCTTCGTTCAATCTCCGACTATCGGCTACTGACAAGCCTTCCGCTCAAGCTGAAATATGCAATGGAAAACTGGAAGAATTTCGA
>VDFB02034773.1:0-26931 GCA_007258455.2 Sequoia sempervirens
CATTTTCTAGAGTTTGTAATTTCTTGCATCAAGCATTACAATCCCGCAACATGGGAGATTCAATCAGTAGATGGGAGAGTGATTTGCAACTTGAAGCCAGGCATGATTGAAAAATGATTCTTAATACCACCTTGGCTAGGAAGTGTTGTTATCTCCATGGAATAATGTAGAAGGGTGCGAGACATACACAAGGAGAAATACAACAAGAAGGATGCACATAAGTGGATGAAAGAATTTTTTTTTTTCCAAAGAACATCAAGCGTGGATAATTCAAGGATGAGATTGCAATAATGATCACCCTACTCAACTGAATCACTAGTTAAGCAGATGCTACAAAATTCTAGCCTTGGATGTTCTATGTTATACCTCATATCATGAAGAAAGAAAAATTCTATGATTGGCCAACCTTAATCAGCAATAGTCTTCACCATCAAATAACTGAATACTTCCAAATTCATGAGTTCCACATGATTTCCTACCTTGTCTACCTAGTGGCCTTCCAAGGAAAATTTAGAGGGTTTAATACCTTGGCGACTCTACATATACAACATGTTTACAATCATTACCCTCAGCTGGAGTTTTTAGAATCATCACATCACTACAAAAGGGTAAATGAGGCTTTCCTAATGCACATAGTGCGAGACCTAGATAATGAGTTGCATGTACATATTTCATCAACTACTATGGAAACAATGGTGGAATGGGCAGATTGGTTAATTCAGTTTCCTAACTTCACCTACATCAGAGTTTACGGCTTCTCCAAGGCTCCACTCATGTTGTTGAGGCATCTATCAGATGAAGGGGTTTTCATGAAGTTCCTAAGGAAAATATATGATGTCCACACTTTCTTGCGGAATCAAAAGAAGCTCGCCTTCAATTTTCCATTTGAGTTGGGAATTTATAGATATAGATCATCGACAGATGCCAAGGTAATGGGTGATGAGTTGGCTAAACTTGGTCTCAAGCCATTCATCAAGAGACGATCATATGACCCTCATGGTGTCTTCGCATCCTAACTTGGTCATAACTATGCTCATGTGCTCACACTTGAAGATTTTTGGGCCAATTATAGAGATAAGTTTGAGGTATGGAGGCACTGTAACAATAGGCTTACACTCCATCAAATGAAAGATTGCTTATTAGAGGATATTGAGGGATTATCTGATGATGATGGAGATGTACTTCTTCCAACGTACACTTGAAATCAAATTGAGAAACATCCTCTTCCACAAGTCAATTGGGCCAACAGAGAATGCATCTCGGTGGAAGAAAGGACAAGCCAAGTAATTGAGCACAACAAGATTTTCTTAGTCCTCAGGAGGAAGAAATCCATTCTAGTAGTAGAGCCGCCAAGAATATAGTCATCTCTTCCCTCTTCTTCTAGAGCACAACCAAAGATGAAGGCAATAAGTTAGTCTCAAGAAGGTGTAAAGGGCAATAGATCAACAAAGAATGTAAGGAGAAGGTTAGACTTTTCAAATATAATCATACAAGAGCAACCAATAGTCAAAGCAAAAGTTCTGCTAGAAGATTCTGTGCCTCAAAAATAAAAAAAAATTGTACCTTTGACACATGATTCTCCACCACCACCAAGGTCTTCACCAATTCACATTGATTCAGAAGATGAAGTAGGAGAATTTGTAACTGAACCTCCCTTGGAAGTTAGTGGAGATACCACATCTTGGCTTGGGAGCTCCATGGGAAGGAAGAGAAGGACACCTTCATATCAGCTAAACTATGATGAACTTGAAAACCTTTACCAAGAGGCACCTAAAAAGAAAGGAAAGAAAAAATTTCACTTTGAAAAGAATCCAGATGGTGAGACGATCAAGGAGACCGCTACACCTCCTGAAGATTAAAACATGGATGAAATCAAGGTAGATGATTTCATAATGGTTAAAACCAATCTGGGTAAAAGCACTAGGCACATAGATGTAAGTTTGTTCAAATTTCCAGCCAAAAATCTTCAAGAAAGAGTGCTTAAAGATGGAGAAGATAATGCATCCCTCAAGGCTGAAATGTGGAAACTCGGGCTATATATTTCTAATCTTGTTCATGGCACTTCATAGGCTACTCAATTGCTGCCCTAGATTCTAGAGACACCAGCTGATCAACAACATTTGAGGAAGTTGGTGATATATGGAAAAAAAACACAGGAATGGATTGAAGAGTTCATCACCAGAGGTAGAGATATTCTTGCATGGCTATATCGGCTAAGGTATAATGCTCATGATTTATGCCAAGGGATTCAAGGATTTGAGTAGTTAATAGAAAAGGTTAAACCTAGGCATGGGATCATCATAGCAGATTTGGATACAACATATGGCTCAATGGTTTCAGGAGAAGACAAGAGGCAACTCGTTGCATGGAAAAAATGTCACCTCTTCCATATGAGAACCTATGAAAGGATATATGAAGAGTTAGGTGCATACAAACATAGGGTGGTTGATTCTCTCTAGTTCATAAACAAATTTGTTTCAGGAATCGTTTGTTGATATTTACATGATGATGGCTCTTACATTGAACTTTCCAAAGTACAAGCTGAGTTCCAAAATGTTGTTCACAGTAGTGATGGAAGTGATCCTGTTGCTAGGAAGATGAGTTAGATTTCCATCATGTTAGTGAGGTTCAAGAAAGTAGCCAGTGAGGTCAAAGATTTCATGAGATCAATTGCATAAGGAGAAAAAATCCTGGAAAAGCGAAACTTTGCTATAGATAGTATTGATGCTCCTGATATAGATATAGTTTTCCATTTTTTAGCGAATGTGGTAGAGATTTAAAGTATCAATCATCTAGAATCTTTCTTCTAGGTTTCTTTCTATTCTTGTCTCAATTCTTAGCCACTCTTTGAAGAAGAGAAAGAAAACAAGTTGTAATAGTTGGCATTTCCCTATTTTTATGCTTTCATATGTTGTTAGATAGTTATCTTGTTTTAGTTTTAGAAATAAAGATTGCATGTTGGCAAGCCTTAGTTGTAAAAGTAAGGAGATTTTAGGGTTCCCTACTCCTCTGCTTGTGTATAAATAAGGGCAACCTTTCCCATTATTTTCAGAACCATGCTTGTGATAACAAAATGTCGATCCTATTTTTCCTACAAGTTGTTGTTTAGTTTTAGTTCACTTAGTGTAAGAACAAGTTTGCAAGTCTCTTTTAGCTGCAAGTTCTTGTTTAGTGCATGTGTCTTGTGTTGATGTATTCTAGTTTGATAGCTAAACTGTATGCCTATTTTTCTATAATCCTGCTGCCCCAAAAGTGTAATCTTTTGTTCCCAAAATTTGAGAAAATAAAGTCTTGTGCCTACTTTACCACCCTGATATACAGTCTCAAATTTCTGTTTATCATGTTATGCTTATGTGATCTCCATTTCAGCTTACATTGAAAGTAAGTAGATTTATGTTGGAAGAAATTTTATCTAAGTATCTATGTCAAAGAATCAAACCTTGTTCCTATCTAATTCTCATGCTCTGCATTTACTTGAGTAATTAGAAACATCATTAGAGTAGGCTTAGTCATAGTTGAACTTCTAAAACAGAAAATCTCAGCTACATTGCTTGAGTTTTATAACCTTGTTCTCTTAGCTAAACAAAAATATTGGAAGATTATTTTTAATTTACTTTCTTAAGCAACATCAGCAGAGAGGGAGCTTCTCCTCCTAATTCGAAGAGCAGTTTATCTATGCATGCATAGTTGTCCATTTCTAATCCGTATTCCAGAGGTGAGAATTGAAACACCAACAAAGGCATTCATCAAGACAGACCATTGATATTGTTTATGGTAAAAGTAAATAGTCATTCGACTATTGGTCATTCTTTGGAATGGCAAGTGACTTGAACATTTATTCTTTTTCTTGCAGTCAACAATAGGAACCATAGGATTTTCTATAACCTTGGAAGTAATGAAATTGTTTCATGACTCTTATGTTTTATTTAGTTTTAAAATGACAAGCATGTCATTCAATACATATATTACATAGAATTGATTGTATGTTTGAATACCAGAATGATGGAGACTCTATTCATTGTATGTAGAACTAGATAGCCTAAATCTGATAATGAAACATTGGGCACAGTAAAAAAAATTTCTACAAAAAACATTGTTTTGTTATAAAGAGTATTTGTTTTGTTGCAAACAACATTTTTTTGTTATAAACAATATATGTTTTGCTACAAACAACATCATTTTGTTATAAATAGCATTTTTTTTACTACAAACAACATCGTTTTGTTATAAACAGTATTTTTTTTGCTTCAAACAATAATTTTTTGCTACAAACAACAATTTTTTGTTACAAATAATATATCAATATGTGGAAACTATTCAAACAGACATGTTCTTAGTTCTTTTACTTATATTTATAAAAAAGGATATGTAAATATGTACATTATTTTGAATGAAATCAGTCTAATATAATATTTTTATTTCAGAATGTATGCACAAATTTATAACTTAAGTTGGTACATATATGTGTATGCACATATACCTTCGTCTACACACATACACATACTTGTGACATACCTTCTTTTTTTACTTATTTAATTCATTCTTATATGAATACTAAATTACATTGAATGTAATCATGTGACATATGTATGAAATGAATGGATAATGTATTGATCAATTTCATTTAAATCATTTTTTTTGTTTTTTATAAAATTGACTATATAAGTAGACTGAATTACTTTTCCATAGATTTGTGTGTAAAGAATATTCTCTTTATTGAGTAGAAAAACAACACCTAAATAGACTAGAGTACCTCAAGGTAGATGCTACTAGAGGATAGATAGTTTCTATGGAATAACTATGTTGTTAAAAGTTACCTTTCGAGACTGGTGCCGAAATGGAGTTTAGAGATTATAGGTTATCGCTTTATATCCAAAATCTATTGTTTGTTGTTGCAACATAATTTTTATGCTTGGCCAAACAATTAGTGATTATGTATATATGGAATTTGTGATAACACTCTTTTCCATTCCTAGCATAGATATTGCATTTTTCTAAATCATAGATAGAGATGCATGTTGATGTTTAGACATCCACCAGATTCCACCTTGCATATTGTTACCTTGATAAACTTTCCATGTAAGGTCATATATTCTTTAAGTTAGACGAATTTTAGTGAAGTGTAAGCTTCGTGGTTGGGTTGTAAAGAACTTCAACCATGTTCTTGTCCACTAGTGGAGGTGAGCATCAAGAGGAAACTTTGGATGTTTTCATGACTATCATGGTCTATGATGTAACCTTGATGTAAAATTTGTATATTGTATTGACTTTGTGGCCCTATGAGAGAAGTCAACCTGGATATTGTAATTGACATTTACATTGAATATATATATATATATATACACATGACTCATTTTAATTAGGCATGTGTTGCTATGATTGAAAATAGCTACTTAGTTATGTCTTTTTAAAATTAAATATTCATAATGTCATTTTCAATAATATAATTAAGCAATAATTAGAATGGGTTATTACTTCTTTTCTAAAACAGATTTATCAAGATGCCTGGCTAAATGGATTATATTGTGAACTAAATTTGATCTTAAGTTTATGGCTCAAAAAGAAATCAAAGCTCAAGCATTGACTGACCATTTAGCTGATGCTCACATTGCCCATTCATGAGTCATTCCCCTATGACAATATGTTGAAAATAGATGATAATGAAACATGGGTGCTATATTTTGATGGTTCTAAGTGTTGAAATTTCTCTAGAGCGAGAATTATATTGATTTTTCCTCCAAGAAATCCATTTCCCTTATCCTATCATCTAAATTTACTATGTGCAAACAACATTGTGGAGTATGAGGCCCTTATTGCTATGATACATGTAGTCTTATCTCTAAGTGTTCAACACATTCGTATATTCAATGATTCTCAATTGGTCATTAAAAAAATTAATGGATCTTATCAAACAAAACATGACAAGTTATATAAACACAAAAATATCATGATGAAATTACTAGAACATTTTCAGTCTTACACCATTGACAATTAATGATATCAAGTTTCCACAATCCATAATATTTAGATGAACAATTTCTGGATTTCAGTGATTCACACACAATCGAATCTAGAAATCACTCAACTAAACCATTGACAATGTTCCACATAAGGATAATCGATATGAAAACACAAAGAATATGGTTTCCTAAGAAAATAACTTCGATAATGCAAGCTTGGGGATCTTAGATCACATGAAACAGACATGAATTCTCTCCACCCAACTGATATGCCCACAACAAGAATGGAACATGCTCAAGAGACAACTTATTGGAATTTCCTTCACTCCACTGGTTATTTTGTATTGAATTGGCCATCGCAATGCAACACTAAAATGGTGTAAATCATAGTTTGGTTGAAAACAAGAATGCCAACACATGTATCTCCAATTTAATCTCTTCACAAGAACATGCTACATGGGTCACTGGCCAAGGCACAACCAGTCGAGACCAAGCTTACAAGAACATTGAGTTGGTTGCAGCCATATTGGCCCTCTTTTTATGCAAAGGCACGAGTAGGTGAGCTTGAAGAGGCAGTCTATTGCCATTGAGATCATCACCAAGCAAGGTTCTATGTTGTCTCCCATTATTTCATTTATTTATTTACTTTTGGTAAGGCATAATCAGATTTCTCATGCAGGATAAATTTACCTACGTTTTGCTTATGTTGCTCAAACTTTCATGGTAAAGCTTATCATTTCCATTGAATACCTTGAATAAATCTGCATGTTAACCTACTAGCATCTTAGTACCTTTTGTGAGTACAATGCCCATGGTTCTCATCGGTTAGTCTTTATTTCTGTAGAATCACTAAAAATAGGATAATCTCTTCATTGCTAAGTTACCCATGCTTGCATGCATGCGGGTACTTGGGGACTTGCATTTCCAGTACTCAAAGAATTTGACATCATTCCATGGCTTGATGGAACTCTTGTTAGTCTGATTCATTTAATCTCCTGGTTCACTTAAGTCGTGCATATTCAGAACCATGCTCGAGAAGGGTATGCAGTGTTAGGTAGGGAATCATGTTGTTTGAAAGAAGATTTTGTGATATGTATGTTTTATGCAAACCTTATCAATTCAATCTCCCATTGCGCATGCTTTTAATCAACTTTCTTTTAAATAGGAACCCTTCTCCTGGGAAAGGTTTCGTTAGTGTTTTCATAAGGTCTTTGCATTGTAATTATATGGTGATAAAACATTGGGTTGAAGGCTCATGGTGAACTTGGCACATAAGATTCTTTGAGACTGCTCGTGGAGTGAAACTCCATCATGAGGTATGCTCTGGTTAACACTTTTACCATGGGGGTGGTTGCAAGTTCTCTATTTCACCAGATCATGCAGTTGCTTGCCTGGCCTATACTTCCACATTTCATATACGCTTTGTAGGGATTTTTTCACAACTCATGAAAAATAATCCCTGTCAATATGCTTGATGGATGTCCCTTCATTATTACTAGGTATCTGATATAGTGCACATTAGAAAAGTGTGGGCCTATATTTCATATTGTTTCATTTAGCATCACCAATAGTCTCCACAAGAATATTGTATTTGCTTAAAATAATGGATATGGTTCACATCTCTCAGAATGATTTCTCTTGCAACAATCTTAGAGATGAAAATTGGATGCAACGTGGCAATTTGAACATACTCAGAGATTTTTAACAACTCCAATAGCTATATGAGTGCCATGTTCGACAACCAAATGCAATTTCTAATCTTTCCCTATGGTGGTAGATAAATGATTCTATTTTCTTCTCTTCTGTAGCATTAAGTAAAAGTCTTGAATCTGGAAATACCCTGCTAATTTCATTCGCCAAGCTAATTTCTCATAAATCCTAAATAATCTCATTTCAATCAATCTCACCCTCCTTTAATCATTCCACCTACTTGTCACATAACAAAATCTTCTTGGAGACAGACATATATATTTTGAAAAAAAAAAACATAGAGAATTTAACCTAACCTTCAATCAAGATCCCATCAATCCACTGTTGGAGGAATAAATTCACATCCTAAGTAGGTATCAAATCATACCGATCTAGTCAAAATCACAAGATATGTCTCAAAAAAATTGGGTGTGTTATCTCCTTGGTTTTAGGTTTTAATAAATAAGGTAGAGACTACTTGTACCACAAGAAAAAATTGAAAACTTACTCAAGTAATGTACATGTGTGAGATAAATGCACAGACCTAGGATAGGGAATTGCACATTTTTCTTCCATTGGAATGATCCAAAGAGAATGTTCCAATTCTTTGAATTGAGTGAATGATGTGTCTTTGCTGCCTTGAAATGAATATATATAGTCATCATTGTTATGGTTGTATTAAATCTTAGATATGCCCTTGCATTGACATAATTATTTTCTCAAGAGCATTATTTATTAGAAATGCACTCTTATAGTTAATAATTTAAGATAATGAACCTTAATAAGGCAATCCCTTGTCGATAAAGATTTAGTTTACATTTTATCATAAACATGGATAAGTGGTTAAGTAGTAGATTCATCTAGATCAACTATGTATATGTCTAGTATTGTTATACAAATGTTATATTATACCTCTAACATGCATTCAATATAGAATTGGAGTGTTATCTAGTTGTTCATATTCAATCAAAGGTCATTAATGTGAAACCCACTAGAGTGGAACGTTTAGTTCTTAATTTTTTTATATGCTATCCATATAGTGGATTAAGGAATAATTATGTTGGTTCCCAAATTAGCAGATGCAATGAGTCCTATAGAATATCCACTTTCTAATATTCAAAATCAAATATGGATTTAGCCAACAAACAAGATTCAGTCAAAGAGACTAAAATCTTTTGCACTTCAAGCTCTGTTAAACCTAGGAAGGTAATCCCTATAGTATATTTATAGATACGTGTGTATCAAAGTATCAAATACACTATTAACAGATGATTCTCCTCTAATTTCTTGAAAGACACAGTACCCTAAAGGTTTGGTTGACCTTCATGGCAGTGTTTAATTCAAACATGAGAGATGTATAGCATTAAATTCCACACACAAACAAATTGGGATTGATAAGTAATTTGATTTGAATTTGTGATTTACTATTGAATTAATCAACTAAATGTAACATGAATAGCACACTTAGATCAGTGCCTCATCCTTGGAATGGAGTCAACTTCAACATAGGTATACAACCTGATAACATTTTAACACACAACATCATCTAAGCTTTGAAATTACTTCATTACAGTACATCAACATTTTATTCTCAGCCATAACTTCTTACCAGAATTCTAGCACTTCATTCACTTGAATCTACAAGTTTATTCAAGCATTTATATTAATTCCTTGAATTAATGAGCAAGAACAAAACCACACACCCACTAGAAACCACTGGAGATGAACAAAACAATCATTGATTATATTTATTCATAACTCATAAAACAAGCACATAGGAGAGAAAATGGTTCTGAATGTTCCCCATTTTGTATTAATTTTTCAGTATTGCTATTAGAAATACAAATACATTGACAGAATCCAACCTAAAAAAAAACCTTGAAATATTATGTATTCACATTACAGTATTCTTTGTGAATTATTACAAACAACTCACTTCCTACAATGAATTAGAAATTTGTACTTAAGGAGAAAGAAAACCCTAAATGCTCATCAGAAGAAGACACTTGGAAAACTCAAGATTTTTGATGAATAACTTCCCACCGCTTGAAGAGGAAGCCCTAATATGTACTCCGATTCACGCCTCTTGCACCTGCTACTCTTAAAATTATATGCTTAGGAAAAAATTTTAAAAACTTTAAATAATATTACTTGGGCCCACCAAGTCATTGCTCCAATGCCCCATTCTCCCACTATTTTTGGTGATGGCAACATAATTCCATTTAGGTTGGGAAGGGAGCCTTCAAATGCAAAATGAAATATTTTAATAACTTAAATATTTGCTTTGGGGAAACCAAGCCCTGTGCCCCCGTAGCTCTATGGTGATGTCATCCTCTGCCTTCTCGAGCCAGTGGGGAAATATGCTTCTATTTCAAATGGAGATAACATTTTGACCATGGTAGTATCCTGGAAGCGTTTGTAGCAACACAACTCCATACTCTCCATTCATTTCCTTGAAAGGTTCCTTTGGACCTTTATATTGAGCAATGACATATAAGATTTCTGAAGGAGTTTGCAATTTTAGTTGACTTCCACTGAGAGATATTATCCCACTATTACTTATGGGAAATTCTATATCAACGCAATTGAAATCAGGTAGTGTAACCATCTGAAGAATCTGATTTGTTGTTCAAAATGGCCCTCCATCAGAGGCGTGGATGGAAGCTCGCCCCAACTCCTTATTACAAGCCAAATATGTATTTTGAGGGCACCAGATCTTTATTTAATGACTTTCCTTTATATTTTTCCACTATTCATCACCATAATGCATTCGGGCCTCACAATATGTTTGAGCTGAATGCATCAAGGCACCAGTGCCAAAACATAACATGTGATTTTAGGGTGTCAAATGTGTATCTCCTGTCCATCTTCTACAAACCTCACCACTATTTTGCTTCATATTATGTTCAATCCACATTTAATTGGGGTTTTAGCACAAAGGAATGACATCTTCAAATGGTTTTAATGCATTTTGTCTACAAATGTTGACCATCGTCTTTTTACTCTAGCATGGTGGTTGCACATTTGTTGCTTATTAATTCTTGAATTATGTGCCACCAAATGTATAACCCTGCTCTTTAAATCCCTCCCCTCCTTGTGAGGAGCTATAAGATAATTCTATTCATCTTGATTTAACTAGTGCAACCTTGAATGTTCTTGTGGCATTGATCCCACTCTCCTTTGGTGCAATCATCGAGCCTTCTAAGATTTATGGCGGCATTCCTTGAGTCCATTCTCATTAGGAGGGACAACAAGATACTAACAATCTCCTAGTGAAATTTCAATGTGAAAATTCTTCACCTCTAATTTCCTTGGTGTGTCTCTCACCATTCTCTTTTGTTTCAAGCCAACCATTAGTTTACTGTTTCATGTAAAACTTCACCAATCTAGAGAGAATTTATTCATCTAGTAGTTTAACCTTGACTTATTCATGCCTTGATAAGTCTTGCTTTTGTTTTGAGGAATTCAATCCTTTTCTTTTGTTCATGATTTAAATTTGGTAGCCTCTAGAACTCTTTATACCATTATGTATTTCTCAACCTTTTCTGAAAAGAATTTATAGGTTTCTTGCATACTCTATAAATCCTTTGTGCTTCAATAAATTCCTCTAGCATTATTATCTCATCTTCAATAGAAAGATTATGCAAAAAGGGGCATATTTAAGCTCCATGACCATGTTTTAAGTGCTCCTTCAGCACACCATAAATCACCATACTGAGATTTTGCTACCTTTTCCCATGTAGGATTTACCTCCTCAAACTTCTTCTTTAGTATTTCTCTAGAAAGAGGGTCACCAAGAAGTAAGCCACTCTTATATATTGCTTCAATCTATTTTTTCAGTAAAAAGTTACCATCAATTGTTTGAGCTTAAAACATTCATAATAAGACACCACACTGATATAATTTGGGAAATTTTTAAAAGGTAAATAATTATGTGGTTGGTTCTGCAATAAAATGATTTTGTCACTCTGAAGACAAACATGGTGATTCTAGATAGATCCTCCAAGGCATTCTCAACATTTTGTGGTATTTGTGGATTCCTGAAGTCAACCAAGGAAACCAAGTAAGGAATGCAATTGTTAGTCCCTCCCATCTTTCTAGAGCATACTTAAAATCTAAAAGAGCTACATCAAAAGTGACACATGTCGGGTCCCCTTGTGGGCCTGACTAATTTTTTTTTTTGAAACAATTTTTATGCTCAAATGACCTTGAGTTCTGCTTTTGAATGATTTTGGATTGAAAAAATGAATTGGGTGGACATCATAATTTTCTTTTTAGGACTTTGTACTATAGTCAAAATTAACCAAGTGGGCTCTACAATTTCCTTGGGAAACTAGTCAAACAACCTCTGCAAATCAAGAAAACTTACAAGCATGTAGACATTTGACCCAAGAATGGAATATAACAAATGGCTTGGAAGAAAAAGTCATGAGGTGAAAGATGTTCAACATCAAAGTTGGTCAGTCATACTTTTCTACAACTGTACCTATTTAAAACTAATTAAAGCTCACCAAGTTGCCATTTTGAAAAAATATAAAATCATCTTTTGGGAAACTACCACTGGACACACTAGGTCATTTGGGTACACTAAGTATGTGTGCAAGATGGCTTTCATGAATCATCATTCTTCAAAAGATATTGAAGGTCAAAGTTGATCTCCTTGAAATGTTCTGAAAATGCAGATGTGAAAACTGAGCAAACTGCATTTGCTTTTGGCTTGGTAAAAATATCAAATTTGATCATGAAGCTCTAAAGTTGGACCAAGGAGTACATGAATGTATGGAGAATGGAGAGAAACAATCCTTTTGTCTTGAAAATCATCCAATTGCAAAATATCAACTCAAACAGGAGGCCACTTCATAGGACAAAGAGTTTGCAAACAACAAAATAGTGTCAGAACCTTCCAGCTTCATTTTTCAAAAACCTATCAAAACTCATCATGGGAAGATGAAAACTGACATGCATGTTCACATATGTAGCATGAGTACACACATAAATTATTTTACATGAAAATCAATTGGATTTGAATTGTGACCCTCTAAAGTAGGTCACTTGGGCAGATTTCGCAGGTGCACTTCTAATTGTGCAAAAAAAAAAATTCAACATGGGCCTTCAAAATTTGAAAATTTTGAAGGTGCCATAAAATTAGAAGATTATTATTACACAAAAGTAATTTCAATGGCTTAAGCATGTATTCAACATAGATTTTCTTTTATATATGTTAACCATAGATGACATGGATTATCATTTATTTCGATATTATGTAGTTTTTTTATTAATGTTTTATGAGTTACAATTGCCTTCATGGTCATGTTTAATTGATTTTTTTTGTCTTGTTTAAGTGGTTGTAATGCTTGAATAATTTCTTGCATTATATAAGTTTTTGATTGGTGAAATTAAGGTGCTTTTGGTGTGATTTTGTAATTGTTGCTGAAATTGGAGTCATTTGTGTAAATTGGTTAAGGTTGTCTTCTATAGGCTAGGAGGGAATAATTTTGATATATAAGGATTCTTTTTTTGGCTTCACCTTGAATGAAAGTTTGGAAATATTTTATGTTATGTGTTTTGTGCAAGATGGTCAATGCCTTGCACTATGGTTAGATTCTTCTGATTTTGATAAGTGTGCAAGAAGGTCAATGCTTTACACTAAGTATTCATCCTTGAGATTGTGATATATAAGTGAGATGGTTAATGCCTTGCTCTATTGGATTCATGTGAACTTGTTAAATTTTCAAGATGGTTTTTACTTTGCTTTTTGTGTAGGGTCTTCTAGTTGCAAGTAGGGGGAGTGGCTCTCAATGGGGGTTGATGTCTACTGAGAGACTGTTAGGGTAACCCATTGGAGAGTTTCTTAATTCAGTGATAACCTAATTAATGAATTGGGAGGGGGATGGGTAATTTTCACATAAACAAGATAATTGGTAATGCCTCACCCATGCCTGTAGTGCTCACTTAGGCTAAGGATGGGCTGAGAAGTCCTAGTTGGCAAGACCAACTTCCTTGTCCTCATGAAAGGAATGTTGGTTCTACATGTGTCACCCTATGCCCAACCGACATCTAGTGAGGGACTATTAGGGTAACCATAGATGGAGGTCAACATCTAGTTAGAGACTGTCAGGGTAACCCATGCCGAGACCATGTGATGATGCTCTTCCTTATTGCATTCCAACATTCCCCACTTGTATGTTCTCCTTCTGATGTTTGTGTGCCTCTGAAAGTGAGGTCATTGTTGTAAGAAATGTATAGTTGTATGTGTTGTTCATGTTGTTGTATTGTCATGTTGGAGTCATGTCTAGCCTTGTTTATGTTAGCTTGTTGTCTTCTTAATTGTTTGATAGTAGTGAGACCTTAAGTTATCTCCTATCATAGGGGGTGGACCTTAGGGCTCCACATGGTCGGGTGGATTATGCTTTTTCCTCCATTGGGTTTTCTTTGTTGTTGTTCGTGTGCATGAAGGATGTACCTCATGTAGCAAATTCAAGTTCATGTTCTAGTTTGGGAGTACAGTTTCCTATGTAAATGTATTGAACTTGTACATCAATGGTATCATGTGTTGTGATATCGATGTATACTTCCCAATTGAAATTAGGAAAGCATTATTGTAACAATGTATCCATGTTACAATGTAATGATGGACTCCCACATAATGGAATATTGTATATGTATCGATTATTTTTTTATAAGTGATCTTTAATGCTTTCTATTTGATGTCATGTTCTTGTTTTTAGTTGTGTTAGTAATGCATTCATGGAACCTTAGAGGACTTAGTTTAGTTAACATGTTAAGTTATGCAGTTCATTGTTATTTTGTTTTAAAAAAAAATGTTCCATCATTATTGCATAGTTAGTGTTGTCCTTTGGGGTTCTATGGCAGGGCATCGAGGCATTACAATGGGTGATACTTCCCTATGAACATTGAGTTGGTTGTTTAGGTGATGGTATGTGCAAGATCATCATGGAAAAAATAGGCCATTAAGGCTAAAAATTTTAGAAATTAAAGTTAGAAAACTTGACGTAAATATTTGAATAAGTTATCTATATTATTTCAAAATATGTAAGAATAGAATTTGTAGAAAAATTGAATGTAGTTTCTAAACTACTAGGTTTATTTTAAAAAAGAAATCCATTTGGTGAAAATTTGAAATTTCAATGCAGTGGTACACTCAAATTTTAGGAAAAAATAAGAAGTAGGTGTCTGTCGACCACCCTAACCACAATAGCATGATAATATTTTTTTTTATAAGATTTTTAGATATATAGAGGACTCATGTCCCAATGTGATGCATTTTTTTTGTAATTTTGTTCCAAGTAAATAATTAATTATGAATTTTTTAATGACAACATTTAAAAAATATAAAAACTCATTATGTCTAACCACCTTAACTGGGTCAAAATTCATGAAATTCATTTTCTTTTTTAATCCTATAGTATGCAAAGTATAGAATGTATTATGTTTCATATTCAAAAAATGTGATACTTTGAAAGCTATAGATGTTTTCAATCATCCTATCAATCAAGACTTTAGTTGTAATTCAAATAGAAAATGAATAATAATTATTTATTAAATTCAAAGTAAAGCATAATTTATATTGGTGGAAAGTTGAGAATCTCTTTTAAAAATTCCTCTTCATTTCAAAATTTGGTAAAAAAAGGTCGTCAACCACATACCCTACACATACCCATCATATCGCCACTTTTTGGCCCATCATGATCCTGCACATACCCGTGGCAAGGCTTTATTTTGATAGTGATTACACCCCTCAAAATTCTAAGGGGCACTACCAAAAAGATATAGAGAGATTTCTGAAGGATGAAAAAAAGGTTAACAAACTTCAAAATTGTTTCAACAGGTTCAACCTCCCTGGGGTGTGTAGTAAAATTGTGGAGGTTCTTATGAGGTATGTCTCGTTAGAGAGTTGTTCTCATTATTTTCATGCCCATATCTTTCCCATGCTTAACAATTTTCATTATAATGTCAAGATGAACTTTACTTTCTATATTTTCTCTTCTCTTGAATAGTCCATTAAGAATGTCTAGGTAAAAGTACAAATCTCTCCATTCACTAGGATTTAATTTTCTTCCTTTTCCATCATCAAACAACTCTTTCCCCTCCTTAGCTATTTTCAAGAGGAACACTTTGGTCATCCTCAATCCTACTAACCCCCTAAGGGCCCCATTTCCACTTTTACTCTAGATGAAATACCGCCCACCACTTGTAGAATCACTAGGACTCAAGGAAAAACCCTATTAATGAGGAAACCCCTCCCAACCACATTAAACGTGTTCCATTCCTTGAACCCACCCTATTTCTACCTCTAGCTCTAATAATTTGTCTAACTTGGATGATGAGTCCTAAACACCTACCCTTGGTGACTCTCCCATGCACTCCCCTATTCATGATGAGGTGTTTGATGTCCTCAACACCCCTCATGTCATTAACCCTTTTAGCCCCCAAAAATCCCCGTAAACTCTATATTAATCTAGAAGGGACCTCTGTAGACCCAATTTGGGTAATGAGATTTATGCCTCATTTTTTCCCCTTCGACATAAAATGAATAAAATTTTGGCAACTGCCAACGTCTAGAATGAAATCCTAAAGTGGATTTTGTGTCAATTTATTACTGTGAAGGAAAAAATCCAAGTGCTAGAAAACAAGGTGCTCAACTAGCAGGCTTTGTGGCCAGGAAAGGTCATGGATGGAGGGTGTTGGGATATGAATTCTTCCCTCACCAAATATTTTGATAGATGGGCTAATTTGGACAAGGAGGTGGAGGAGCTCAAATCCCTGGTGGGTATGAAGGAGGACAAAATGAAATTGTAGGCAAAAATTGCCACAATTCACAATAACCAAGAAAAAACAATCCAATGTCTCCAAGAGATTATTGATTACAATAAGGAGACTATGAAGAATACCACTATTACCATCTAGGTCTTTCAACAAGAACTCAAGAATAGTCATGGAAAAAGGGTGCCTAAGAGTGGTATTGATGATAGTCATGTGCAAAAAAAAAAGGCAAGATGGTGGGTAGTTTGGCTCAAGCCACTATCAAGGAGACCTAACTTATTTAGAAGGGACCCCTCTTGTTTGATGAAAAGCTCCACTTCCTAGCTAAGGAGTGGCAGGAAATTAGTGGTCTCAAGCTTTTGGGAGACCAGTAGTAGTTTTGGTCCCCTACTAGTTTTGTTTTGTGTGTTGTTTTCATTTCTCTTGCTGGTCGATTAGTTGTTGTTTCTTTTTTTTGGGTGTTTCACTTCTCGTGAGCCCCTCATTTGGCATCTATGGCCATTTTGTAATGGTTATGGGCACTTCCCATTTTAATCTAATCAAAACAATTTGATTCATGCTTATGCTTCTAAACTTCACACACAAGCTCTTATTTGGCCATTTTTGGTATGGGGTTTGATCTCACTAGAAAAATTCCTCCTCCTTCCTTTGGACATGTGTTTATAATTACTATCACATATTACTCCACAAAATGGGTGGAGGAAATCCCTCCTCATTCCATGGTTGTTGATATAATATGTCATTTCATCTTGGAAAACATCATTTCTCGATTTGGTCTTCCTTTTGCATCAGTTTTAGATGATGCCACACAATTCAAAAACAAGTGAAGAAATTTTTGGAAACATTTCACATTCAACATCATTTTTCAACACCTTATTACCCATAATTTAATGGTCAAGTGGAAGAAACAAACAAAAAAATCACACAAATCTTGTGAAAATGGTAAGTAAACATAATAAGGATTGGCATACCTAGCTATATTATGTATTATGGGCTTATCACACAAGTATTAGAACATCCACATGAGATACACCTTATAATCTACTTTATGGTGCTAATGCAATAATTCCTTTAGAGTTAGAAATTACCTCTTTAAAAATCTCTCAGGGGCATTATTAACGATAACACTTATAAAGAGAGATGATTACAACAACTTGAAATGCTCTATGAAGAACATATAAATTCTCTCAAACATCTCCAAGGTTATTCCATGTAGTGTAGAAAAATGTATCCCTTTACATTTTCACACTTGTTTGGGCCCTCCTTGTGGATTTTGGCTTAATGTGGCCTTGATTTAGTGTTGTAATGTGGATGACACATTCACATTAGGTCTTGGGACCTTGTGAACTAATGGATTTCAATGGAACCTTGCTAAAGTGTTGTAAAGTGTTCTAACTCACTTTCACACTTTTCTAGGGTTTTATCAAATAACTAAGCATAATAAATCTATTTTTTAATTAAAATCAACATTAACCTTGCCTTTTTTGGAGCGTTGTAAAGTGTTATAACACACTTTCACATTCCTCTAGTCTTTTCATTAATAATTAGGCTTTCTTATGCTTTAATTGGCCCTATTTTGCATCCAAAATCCTCATTTATTGCATCTTTTTGAGGATAATATTGACACCAATCAGTACCCAATCATAATTCAAATGTTTATGGCTTGTGTGGCCCAAATTTAGGGATCTAGGACTCATTCACCACCTTGGGAAAATGGGTCCCACTTGGATCTTTTGGCCTTGAACCAGTTTTCACACGTTTCTAAGCACTTTTGATTTTTGGTCCCATACATTATGTCTGGTGGGACGCATTCACCACCTTGGGCGAATGAGTCCCATGTGGCCCAAAATTAAAATTAATTCAAATTTTTGGTGGGATTTTATTCTCCTAGATCTAATGTTGGCATGTAGTGTTGTAATTTCAGGAATTCTTGCATAATTGAGTATAAATACAAGGTTCTCTCACTCATTTCATCCTATCAAGCAATCAAGTGACCTAGCATTCAAGATATTTCACAAGATAATTTGAGCATTCACAAGATCATTCAAGAGCTTTCAAGGAAATATTATCAAACATTTTAGAGCAGCCTTCAAGTGCCAATCATCATGTCAAGGATTGCATATGTCATGTTTGTTTTTGTGCTAACAATTGTGATGTAGGGTTTATTATTCAAGCAAGTGTTTCAAGCAAGATCAACTTCATTCAAGCAAGAATCAAGAACCACATATATTACATCCATTTCAAGCATACTTGCAACACCTTATTACTAGGGTTTGGTGAGTTGCAACATTGTCATTTGTTCATTCATTATTCTCCATCCATATTTTCTTTCATTTCAAGGTTTAATTACTAACAAGGTGTTTGACCAAGGAAAACCCCTATTCACTAACCCCACAAAATTTTCCCATCTCCTTTACATGTGATTTGTAGGTTTAGGTTGCATATTTCATAAGGAGGAAGATTGGAGAAAAGTTTTCAAGTTAACAAAGTTGTCATCAAGCCTTGGAGATACTTGGAGATCAACTACAAGTTGCAAATCAGAGATTCAGATCTGGAAATTAGTCAAGAAGAGCAAAGCAAACAGTGAAGAATAGAATCATCTTTGAAAGTTGTAGAAAATACCAACAGAATTGATTTTCCACTTCTGGTGAATGATTCCTAGTATTGCTACATTTTTAGGATTTTCCAAATCTAGACACCCTTTTGGTAGATTCTAGTTCTTGCACATTTTCCTAGAAACTGGATTGATTCGCCTAGCTTGGAAAATGAGCACTAGTTAGCCTTAACAATAGATTTTCTAGCATTCAAGACCTCCATTCTATCTTCTCCAAATTCCCAGGTGCACACTTCTTGTTTCATAGTTTTCTATTGCATTTCATTCATTTTCTTAGGTCATGTAGTGTTAGTTTGCATTCAATTAGGGTTTTGCATTATAGCTTTCATTTCATTTTCTTTTCCAAGTTTACACTTGGTGTTAAACCAATAATTACATAATTTTCAGCCCCTAGGACATCCCTTTTGCAAGATCTCTTTCTCTTTTGCATTGAGATCTCAAGGGTTTGTTCTTGAATTAAATTTAGTGAAAATTGCCCCTTTTGGTCCTAAACCCTAAAGGTGAAAAGGGTCCCCAATTCTCTTCTTTTCATTTTGGTGAACCTACATTTAGAACATCATAATTCTGATTTGGAGTGCATTTTCATCCTATATTTAGCTTGCATTAGCATTTCATTAGGATTTTCTTTGGTTACTTTGCATTCTAGGCTTTCAAATTTTGCATTAGTGAAAGCTCATTTAGCTTGCATTTTTGCATCTAATTTCATTGAAAATAATTCAAATTCTACATTTGCATCTCATACATAGATCAAAAAACATAGAAAGCATAAAATTTAATTTAAAATTTTGAAAATTCTCAAAAATTCATCCTTGGGACTCATTCGCCACCCTGGGCAAGTCAGTCTATCTGCATATTTTGCACTACATTTTCTGGAATTTAATAGCTAAATTGCATGAGTGTTTGGTGTCCTATTGTTAATACTATAGTGAGATGAAGTTCAAGACTCATGTCATCCCATCATACCACAATCGTTGTGGATCTTGGGTTGTCTAGCTCTTTCACTCCTAGTATTGACATTAGTACACTACACATGGACAACACCTTTAACAACTCTGCCTTCAAGTTGTGTGATGCAAGTTGAAACAAGGAATGATAGTGTCCTACAAGAAAACATAATTCACATTCATGAGGACCTAACAAACCTACAACATCAAGTGTAAAACAACAACATTTCAACTCTTGCCATCCCTACAATAGACAACATTCACTGTATGCTTGAAAGTGAAGATGGACTTGACCTTGTGAAAAACATAGTTGAAATCTTTGGAAAACACCTTGCCTCTACAAGTAGTTACCCTTTACCAAAAAACAATGTCACAAGCCAAGGAGGAACTCAAATTCCTCCTCCCACAGCAATTGCATCAATACCTACCTATACCAATCCTCAAGTCAAAACAACAATGCAACAAGTTAGTAATGTGATTCCTTCCTTGGGTATTCCCGCTAGCATCCCTAGTTCCTATGTGGCATCACACGTTATATGATCTCCCACAAATTTACCACCTATAAGCATACCATTCACTTGTCCTATGAACACATACACCCCTTAATGTTTATCACTTCCATCTCATAACACAAGCAATGATCCTCTCATAACTAAACTCTTCCAAACCATTTCATCTCTTCAAAAATAAATTTCCACCATCAACCAAAATCAAAATGGTCCACCTACATATTATGTTAGAATTAGTCAATTTTCCTTGGAGATATTGTGAACATCGATGCCACAAGGTGTATAATTGCCTAGATTTGAGAAATATGGAGGAAAGGAAGATCCTTCTAACCATGTTAATGCATAAACTACTTTATGTAGTGACTTTTTCCTTGATGATAAACTCCTAGCTAAAATTTTCCCCAGGTCATTGAAAGATACTACCTTGGAATTGTTCTCTTCTTTACTGAACAACTCAATTCTTTCATTTAATGAACTTTTTGAGGCATTTGTAAACCATTTCCAAGTGCACATGACTCCCAAAATGACCTTGGCTGATTTGATGAGATGCAAGCAAAAAGAAGAAGAAAAGATAATTGATTTTATCTCATGCTATCAATCGCTTTATTCCCAAATCAATTTCAAGGTCCTCGACCCTCACCTTCAAAATATGTTCATAAAAAATTTTCAAAGCAAAATTCAAGACAAGCTCACCATGATGAAATTCCCATCCTTTATGCACTTGTGTATGACCCTCTGCGACTATCAAAATTCGATTAGTAGTCGAGATACAAAGTCCACTTCTAACTGAATTAAGAAGTTCACGCCCACAAAGCAAAACAACTCACAACCTTTTAGAAAAAAAAATAAAGGGTTCCTTGATGCAGAGGTAGGGTTTACTTGGTTTCAACAACAATGGTTAAAGGCTTCTAGGACTCCAAACATAGTTGACCAATCAATGGCTTGGTCATGGATTTTTCTTAGAACTTCTCAGATTATTGAATTGGATTTTCCTATTCATGATTAGATTTTTCAAATGAGGCTCAAAGGGAAATAACTCATTCATGGATGTTGGCATCCTACTAGACAGAAGAAACTAGCTTTTGATAGTCTCCTTAGGAGAGTATACTCTAGGCCTTGTCAAACAGTCCCATAGGATAGTCAATATAAATACAAGGGAATGGCCTTTTAAAGGGTTCCAACTTCTTGAAACAGGGCTACAAGGCTCCCATTACATCCTTTCTTCATCCTTGCTTCACAAATGCACTTCAAACATGTTCTTAGGCACCTAGAGGTATGTGGGGATCATCATGGAAAAATAGGCCCTTAAAGTGGCAATAAAATTCAAAAATAGAGTTAGGAAACTTGGCGTAAAGAATTTGAATAAGTTATCCTATATTATTTCAAAATATGTAAGAATAGAATCTGTAGAAATTAGATTTAGTTTCTAAACTACTAGGTTTTTTTTTTAAATCTATTTGGTGAAAATTGAAATTTTCAATGTAGTAGTTACTTAAATTCCGGGGAAGAAATAAGAAGTAGGTGTCTATCTGACCACCCTAACCACAATAATATGGTAATATATTTTTTACTATATAAGATTTTAGATATAGAAATTAGAGGACTCATGTCAGATGTGATGCATTTTTTTTGTAATTTTTTTCCAAATGAAATAATTAAGTTTTGAATTTTTTATTACAACTTTTAAAATATAAAAGCTTCGTATGTCTAACCACCTTAACTTGGTCAAAATTCATGGGAATTCAATTTTATTTTTTAATCCTATAGTATGTGAGAAGCATAGAATGTGACACATGTTTTGAATTCAAAAATATGATCCCTATTTGAAAGATATAGATGTTTTCAATTAGAGCTATCAATTAGGACTTTAATTAGTAATTCAAATAGAAAATGAATAATAATTATATTAAATTCAAAGTAAAGGCAGAATTTATATTGGTGGAAAGCTAAGAATATCCTTTAAAACCCTTTTAGTTTCATCAATTTGGGTTAAAAAGTCATCAGCGACATACCTACATGCACATCATATTGCCCACTTTTGGCCCATCATGATCCTACATGCCTAGGGTCAAAACTACCTTGTATAGTCCTAATAGGATAGTCACATCAAATTGACACAAACTTCTTATCATGGATCAACTACTCATTGAAACAGGTCTGTAGGACCTTGGCACACATTCCCAACACCTTCTCCAATTCCAAACCGAACCCAATCATGCCTTGATCCACCCAACTTGTTTTCCAATGAATACACAGTCCAATTTTCACTATGAAATGCAACAAATTGTCATGAAATAATAACCTTCCTGAAGCTGGTTTGCCTCCATGGCGTCTAAGGACTATGAAATAGACAGCGGTGGTTCAGAGAATTAGCCTAACCAAGAGAGAACTGTTGAATCCCACCCATCCCCTGTGTTGTCTGGTAAGAATACCCAGCTTAGTAAACCCCAGTTTGCTAAAGTTAACCCTAAGATCTACCCTAACTGCCCGGTTCCCTTAAAGAATCTAGCTCTCAGGGTTCCCTTGCCAATAAGTTGGTTTCCTACTCTCTGTTGAGACTCTTTGGAGGACAAAATTAGAGAACAGCAGAGCTAGTAGAAACTTTGTGTCTACCCTCCTACTACTCTTTGTGAGGATTAGACCGGGATTAGTTTGGAGATATCCTTGCCTCTGCTAGAAGTGGTGTTGGTGACATTTTCAGGGTTATGAAATGGACCTATCAAGAAATTAATGATCTTAATCTCAGAAATAGGGTTCTAAATAGAAAGTTGGAGGAATTGAAGTTGTCCGCTCTTAGTATTGAAGAAGGAAAATGGAAAAAGAACAATACAGGAATGGGAGAAGATGATATTGAGGACAAGTATAAGACTCTGGAAGCTGAAATTGTTAAAATAAAAAATAACATGAAAACTTTTATGGAGCAAAACCATAAAATGGCTAGGTACAATTCCATTATCATCAATACAATGTTTGAAAAGTTGGAAAAGTCGTAATAGGGCTCGCTAGTTGTTGATCTAGAAGAGGAAAAGGATAAAAGAAAGAATGAGGACCAAGGTATATCAAAAAGGACTTGTGCCAACCTTAAGAAGACAATGCCTCGTACTACTCAAATGGTCCAAATCTTAAAGAGGGGGGTTCAGGAAATGAATGGCATGGAAGCTGAGACTACAAAAATGTTAAAGTCCCAAGTTTAGTCATTGTTGGCATTATGTCTGGTCTTTTTGGGTCTTTTCTATGGCCCTTGTTGGCTTTTTTGGTGGTTGTGGCTTTGTCATTTTGTTGTTTTCTTTACAACCTCTCTGTTATTGGGGTATTTGATGATCTTATCTTTTGTTTGTAAAATTTGTGGTTTCGGGTCCCTGTAAAACCCATTTTTCCTCTTTCAAAAACTTCACAAAACACCTAATGAAGCCAATCACTCTGGTTAGATTGAAGATAACATAGTTACAAAAATTTATAATTTTTTTATAAAGATCTAATGGTGAAAAGAAAAGTTATGACATTTTTCCCAAAATAGATAACCCTAGGTAGGGTTTCAAGTGAGTTTTCGTAAATTTGCAATAACTTTCAAAATAATAATTGAAAAGGAACCAAACCAAATGAAAATGAAATTTATTTCATCCCTCTATCAAAAATAACTAATATGAGGACTGTACCAATATTTACTAGTCCGTACCATGCAATGGTGCAGCAATATTGCAGAAAAGAAACATAGAAAATAGTCTCCACATTGATTCAAATTTCATTCAAATATTCAATCAACCCCCCTCCAACCCTTGGGTCATGCATAGAAAGAATATTTATATTCTACAAACAAGAAACAACTTCCAAATATCCCTCAACCAACTTCTAACAACTTTTCAAAAATTTGACATTACAATAAAAATGTTGCCATTAACAACATTGACAACAATTGAGTATTTTTTGCAACTTTTACTCAAATGACACAAAACTTTGCAAAATGACCCCAAATGATGGGATGATTTGAAATTAGTGCTTAGAATTTTCTAATTACACCTTGAATTATATTTATAACAAGATCCTTTACTGATGTGTTTGCAAATGAATTAGTAAAACCAATGAACATATAAAACACATGGAAAGCACAAAAGCTAGTAAAACCATATGACAAGAAAGAGAGTTGATAATGGAGTTCACCAGACTCTAGCTATATCTTTGGATCCATTTGAACATGAATTTTTTTATTCCTTCTTATGCAAGATGCTGGGACCTTCTCACAAGTGTTTCCATACAAGCTACCTTCTTCTTAAACAAGGATTCAAGAAGGCATTTCACACTAATGACCTTACTCTAGACATCAAAAGGATGAACTCCTTACAATGAAATCTTTACATAGCTCTCTCAAAACTCCTACAAACCTTTGAGCCTTGAACTAAGCCTACAATTCTTCTCCCAAGTCATCCTACAAAAAATCCCATCAATTGGATGCTTGAGAATTTGATCCAAGAATGTGATGATTGATTCCTCCATAGCATTCCCTTTTATACTTGAAGTTTTCCCATTTGGGCCAAAACCACAAAATTTGTAGTTTCCCCCCTTAAAGGAAAAATCAAAATAATTCCCCCATTTTTAACAAAACAATTAACAGCCCCTTAATAAAAATATTTAAGTTTGTTTCTTAAGCCCTTAATTTATACCTCATTCAGGCTATTTGTTTGTTTGGGGTTTTGTTTATATTTAATTTCAATCCCACCTAATAAAAATTAAAAGGTTGTTGGTTAGGGATTCAAGCTTATTTGTTTTAGCTTCAAGCAATGCCCACATATTTAGGCTTTACCCTATGTGGTGTAGCTGACGGCTTCATTTTGAACTACCGTGATTTTAAAAACCCAATTTAAATGATTTCCATGCCAAAAGGAACCAAAAACAATATCGGTTAAGGCATATGTGCCTGGTATGTTGGTAGACCATGCCGCTTAGAGGAGGTAGTTGGTAGGTGGGGGTTTCGACCCCCACCAAGTTATTTTAAGCAAATATAATCACTCGGTCGGAGAAAGGAGAGAGTTCCACATGGCACCCAACTGATGTGCCATGTGGTAGCCTCTGATTTGTCACTGCTAACACATCACCTAACATGTCTTTGCCACATCACTTTCCAGCTGGGAGTACGGATGCCACGTGTTCGATGTCACTTTCCAACTCATAGTACAGTTGCCACGTGTTGGATGCAAGTTCATCCATGTCTCTGTATGGATTGCATAGTCAACTACCATGTGTCAGCTCTTGATTGGTCTACATCATCGTCTGTACTATTGTGTCAGCATGCTGACATCATGCTAATGTCATCATCTATACCACTTGGTCTACCTAGTCAACTGTAAAGTTTGACTTGTGATATCTTTTGCGTACGAGCTCAGATTTCAATGAAATGAACATTGTTGGGTTTATGTCATTAAGCTCTTTGAATTAACATCACTTTCGACTGATTCTGAGTCAGTCAAATATTTTGCTTCCTGACAGGCCCATTGTGCCTAGTTTTGACCAAAACTTTGACTAGCCATAACTCGGACGTATGAACTCCTTTTTCGCCCATTCAAGTTGCGTTGTTCCCAAGAACTTTGACATGGTGTTGATTCTAAAGACATCCAAAACAGTTCAATTTTTAGGGTTCTAAGATCCACCTAGATCATGGGAATTGGTCAAAAATAACCTTATTAACATGAAACAACACAAAACAAGAAAAAAAATAAAACTTTTCCTCATGTAGGAATCAAGTCCTGAGGGTGCTCCTGCACCATATTCCCAAGGAAAAGAAAAATCTTAGTTCCATCTGAGATGTGATCTACAGATTTTTCAATGTCTTCCATCTTGGAATCTTGCAACCTACAAACCAAATATGTAGAATCTCACTCTTCTTGCAAGCATTAAAATGCATGTTTCATTTTGGCCTTAGGTCTTCCACTTCTCTACAACTTGTCCTTCAATTGATGTTCTGCATTCCTGACTTTCCCTAGATCTTTTTTCTTCTTCTTGCACCCTCTCTTACTTAGAATCTTCTCAGCTTCAAGGTTCCAAAACTCTAGTTCTCATTCATATATCTTATTACCACTATCCATGTCTTCATCTTCATCATTCAAATACAAATAGGTAGCATATTCATCATCCATAAAATCAAAAAATACAACCATTACCTTTGTTGTTTTTGTAACATCTTCTTCACCATATTGTGCATAACAATCTTCATACACTACATTCATTTCTCCTTTTTCTTTATACCCTTTTCCATATTCATTGTCATTTGTTGCACTTGTAAACACATACTGACAAATATTGTTAGAAATAACAATTCGAGTCTCAATGGACTCATTTTCTTCATATTTTTCCTCTTCCTTAGATGACTTAGGATCTTCCATCATCAACAAAGACTCTCCAAGGTCTTGTTCTATTCTCCTCTCTTTCCTTCTTCTCCT